>CM053787.1:753152167-753164667 GCA_028749045.1 Cupressus sempervirens | reverse complement strand
CATTATCATTGGTTGAGAAAAAATGTACTTCTCTATTAAAATCATCATTCATTGGAGCATCAAGTCGTATAGGGATCCTCATCATAAGAAGATTCCAATAATCTATCTTAGGATTTGCATCTCTCAAATTTGTTAGAAGCTCACGAAATATTTCTTAATCTTTGTCATGACCATCTTGCCTAAATATTTTGTCTAATGTAACTATTTTTTTGAATTCTTTCTGCAATAATTTATCCCTCCTTTGGCTACCATATGCTGGCTTATCATTAACTAGAGATAATTGACCAAGATCACCAACTAGAATAATAGATAGACTTGAAAGAAAGAAAATAAAGGTTGAAAAAGTATTAGGAATACTACATATGGGTTGTAATATTTATAAATATTAGTTCACACAAACATCACACTTAACCACAACAAAAGCTTTACCTACAAAACTTCTATTAGCATTTTTTGGGAATGCTTGTCTGAGATGGGAATCTATATTTTCCAAAAAGTTTTGACCAATGAAACTCATTTCATCAATCAAAATATATCTGATGGGAGCCATTTCTTCTTGAAAAATTTCAAGTCATGTCCCCTCCAGTTGAGCAAAATCTTTTATTGGTATTCATAGTTTTGAAAGAATTGTTGAAGCTCTTATATTGAAAGTTACTACTCCAGTCGGTGCGAGTAATAGAAGTGGAGAAGGGTTTGAAATTGCAGCCATATGAAGAAATTTATTGATGGAACCAATTATATAAGATTTTTGCATTCCTACAGTTCCTTGAATTATCAAACGTTGAGGGTTCCCCACCCAATTGCTATGGTAATGTGTCATAATAATGTCAATGGTCTTTTTTTGCTTTCCACTAAGAGTTGAAAAGTTGATGCATTATGTCATCATACATGAGACATTCATGCTTCTTCATTTCACCAATGAAGCTAATAGCTGCAATAGTATTATCTAAACATTGATATTCAATAGACTAGTTTTTATTCCTATCAATATCTCTTCTTCCCAACATGTCTATTTCATAAACTTGCATATGTTGACCATGATGCAATCTAGATATGATTTTCCATTCATTCTTTGTAGTATTCTCTTGATCACATACAATATCTTCTACATCTAAGTCACTTGCAGCTTCATCATTTTTTGTTGGTTCGGCTTGTTGAACATGCCGAGGAGTATAATGGAGTGGATCCCAATTGGCAACTATAGTAGCATCACTAGCACCAATGTCCCTTTCAATGTCACAAAGAGGTTTGTAGAGCAACTATTCAGATGAAGAAAATTCAACCCATTTGTTGGAGTTCCACAGAGGAATTGATATAAACCTTGGGAAAACTCTAACTATAGCTGCTATTTCTCTTCGCCCCCATTTGTTATCTCCTCCTTTTTTTAGGATTGTAAATCCAAGATCCTTTAAGATCAATTAATCTTATACCTTCCATACAAATGGGTCTTGATTTATAACCCTATATAAAAGGCTTTGTATGATCTTCCTCGTTATTATCTATATTAATTGTTGTAGGTTTGAAAACTTCACGTGAAACATATAGTTTGACAAACTTTCTGCTACACTACACCAATGGAAGCTCTAAAAGCATATGACATGTTTCTTGAGCTCCAATGTCTCTTTCTATAACTATTTCTATGAGAAGCTTTCTATATGCCCTTGGTGCAAGATCACCAATATTTTTCAAGTTTGATAAATGCATCAACATTTCATGATATGTTTCAAAACTTCTTTCAGCTTTTGAAGCATACTTTGCAATATAATTGATAATGACATCTCTAGAAAGTATAAGTAGCTAATCAACATTAGCCCTCCAGAGTTGCAAGATATGTCAATTTTGTGTGTTAACTCTATAATCATTTCTTCCTAGCTAAATTTTTTTTTTCTCTGGTTTCTAAATCCTCATATAATCTAGACCCACCCAAATTGACTAGGAAAGGTTCATTATACATGGGAGGGATAAAATTATAATCCTCATAGTCTTGATCAATATCTATCTCTGATAGTTGTGCAGTATTTTTGAGACATGGATGTTGACCAAAATATCAAAATGCTTAAAAATAGTTGTAGACATTATAGTTAGTTAAATATAATAAAATTTGTTCTTAAATAAATTTTTAAGAATCATATCATAGTGAGATATGGGATCATATAATTTAGAACATACCTGTATATTTATTTGGTGCGCATCATGTCTAGGATTCCATGCATGAATAATAGAATGAAAATATCTTTCAGCACTTTTCTTCTCTTCCTCATTTGACCAATCAATAGTGTCCATGTTTTGTGCTCTTTCCAACAATAGGAATACATGTATATGAGGTGAACCTTGGTGTTGCCACTCATATCTACACCAAAATTCTTTGACTTTCATACCCTTTTGAAGTATTTCTTTTCTAAACAATGTATGTCTCAGATGCATGTAATGTGGAACAATGTGAGGATGGTCAATGAAATTTTGTCTTCTCCATTTTTTAGCCTCTTGTGGATCACTTGGTAGTGTCCTGGGTATTAGTGAATGTAAATTAGTCAACTACATGTCTACTACACTTAATGTGAAAAAAATTGCACAAGTTCCTACTTGGTGAAGAAAGTCTATCAATTCACCTTTTCATTTAGCCCAATACAACCTTGTGCCTCATATACTTGTTCCAAACCTCATCAATCTCTTAGCCAAATTACTATGTGGCATACTTTCCATATATTCATGTAACTCATTGATTTTAATTGGCAAAAAATTACTATGTGGCATACTTTCCATATGTTCATGTAACTCATTGATTTTAATTGGCAAAATTGTGTAAATTCCTTTTTACAAATACACTTGATAAAATTTTTGTTTGATGTCACATTATCATGTTTTTCATAAAACACCTGAACCTTGGATGTTTACCAAAATGATAATCCCTATACTAAATGAAATACTTAGTGAAGTCATCAAGATAAACTTGCTTCGTTGGTTCTAACCATTCACATCTTCCATCAGGAAACAATGTTAGAAAAGCCATATCCAATAATCCCAACTTAACATATTCATTGATAGGAGATGAACCTATAGCTGGTCATTCAATTAATTGAGATGAAATTGAATCGGGATTGTTCATAGATGCAAAAATTAATTCCATTTCCCATTGAGTATTGGGTGGTTGAGAGGCCATAGATGTAGTATGCTCAAGTATATTACCTTCATCCACCTCCATGAGTAGACCAACAAAAATTACTTGGGTTGCATTAGAATGAAACTCCATTTGCACTATCTTCAACCTATTAAAAATATTATCATCACAATTTTGGGTCATCTCATTGAGAACACCTAGATTGATTGTAACATCTACATAAAAGGGATCATTTTCTACTTTGTACCTTAATGCTCTATACACACACTTCTTATTTATAGTAAAGTTATAATAGGTGCCACATTGATCCCATCTATAGACAATAATTATGGGCAAATTGTCAATTGAATGTGGAAAAACTTTGGATACTTCTTCTACATGTTAGGGAAAGCATATAGTGTGTCCCTTGTAGTTGTATTCACCACCAATTGCATGTGTAACTTGAAGTATAGGACTAACACATGCAATCAACATCTCTTCAACTTGGGTCAAATTCGTAAGCATTTGTGGTTGAGACCTAGGATCCATATGGTTTAGAGAAGAAAATATACGAATGCTTCTCTCTTGTCAACACCTTTTACATATAGGACCTTAAGAAGTACAATTAACTTTCATAAAAAGATATGATTCTTTACAAACATGACACATATTTGGAGTATTCAAACTATCTATTTGATGCCTAAACTACATTTGAAATCTTCTAACCTCACTATCACAAAGACCATTTGGGTTTGCAACATTTTCCATAGTTCCTTCAACACCATCGTTCATTCTAAAAATATTTTCATGTTGTGGGGTTGCAAAAACTCATTGTATTGAGCTAGAATTTTCGTGTTCAACATCTAACTAAACATTACCATTACATTGTTTGTTGTACCTTTTAGTTTCTTGGGCATCATTTACTTGACACTCATGTTCTACTTCATTTTCTTTGAGGATTTGTGGACTATTTCAATCTTGTATATTTCTTTCGACATTTCTTCCACTATTTCTTGAGGCCTTCTCCTAACACTTTTCTCTCTATCAACTTGGTTACGCATTATCCTTTGTTCCTCTATCTAAGCTTCTCTCATTTGTTCTCTTTGATGTCTATGATAGTCTCTTTGGTATCATCTATTTCATTCTCTTTGGTATTCTATTCTCTCTTCCTCTTATTGAAATTTCAACCTCGGTCTCACTATAGCTAATTATAGTAAAAAATAGAGTGAATTTAGCAAAATAAATGAAAAATATGATTTTTTTTGTGAACTAATGCATTATAATATAAATTAAATAATTATGTTAAATAAATGTATGCATGTAGGTGGTGTTCATATTTAAACGTGGACTTAAATAATATAAATGAAATATGCAGTTAGATATGATCCTTATATGGGTATTTCTTTGTTGAAGATAACACGGATTTATACAAAAATTAATAACAATTAGATGAATAAAATTTAGAAACTAACTCATAATGTACAATAAAAAGAGCTCTACAAATTTTCAATAACATGAAAGACACCTCCTATTTGTAGAGAATAATTACATAGTTGTAAAATCCAAAAAACCTTCTGTCATTTACAAAAAAAAAAATAATGATACCAATGAATGATATCATCATCTATAAGATCATACAATGGAAAATAGAAAGGTCAAACAATTAATTAATTCCATTGTCGAGGCCTCCATTTTCCATCTACCCAATCCAACCTTGGATGCATGTTTGAATGTGAGTAAGGTTTCAAAGTTATAGTGTCTAGAAAATAAACTTCACAGAATTCTTCATGGGTTAGTGGGTTTCAAAATGTATCCTATATAGTCCCTCGCCACCAAGAATAATTCTCTCACTTCAACAAAGTCCAAACCATTTATACATCTTGATAACAGAATGACAAGTGGCAGGGGTTTGATACAATGTATAGTAACTTGCTCCACAAGTGGTTCTTTAGTCCACTCATCTATAAAAAAATGATCGTGCTGAAAATAAAAAGTTGGAGCATCTCTATTTTGTACAATTCCTATTATTGTGCCCTTGAACCATGCACCCTAATAGCCCTCTTTAGAAGAGCACATTTCAACCTTCATGCCAATTAGATTTTCCATTGTGTCTTCCTTAAATATGATTACAACAAAATTGATATTTCAATAAATAATTTTAAGATATTTGTAAAACAAATTGTAAGGAATATAAAAGGACTAATGGTTTATCTAAAATAAATTATTTAGTAATTTAAAAAAATAATACAAGTTAGTATGACATTAATGTATAGTAAAAATAAAATAAAAGCTAACATTTTATTAAGAAAGGATATATTAGCATCAATATAATATTAATATTATGACATTGCCTTGCATATGTAAAAGTACAAAATGGAAACTAACATAACAGTCAAATAAGGAATCTTTTCAAATTATTCTTCAACCTTTGTAAACCCCTCTTTTTAGGAGATATTATATGTATTTCCTAAAAAGATAATTCATCTATTTGTAGTTAAAAAAATACAAGGAATTAGTATGACATAAACGTAAGAAAAAAAAAATTAAAAATCTAACATTATAATAAGAAAGAATTTATTAGCATTAATATAATATAATTATGGTGACATTTCCCTCCATATGTAAAAGTGCAAAATGTAAACTAACATAACTGTCAAATAAAGGATCTTTTCAAATTATTCTTTTATCTTTGTAAACCCCTCTTTTTAGGAGATATTATATGTATTTCCTAAAAAGATAATTAATCTATTTCTAGTTTTAAAAATATAAGAAATTAGTATGAAATAAATGTAAATTAAAAATTAAATAAAAATTTTAATATTATATTAAGAAAGAATTTATTAGCATTAATATAATATAAATATGACGGCATTGCCTTCCATAAGTAAAATTAGAAAATGTAAACTAACATAATTTTGAAATAAATAATCTTTTCAAATTATTCTTCTAACTTTGGAAACCCCTATTTTTTAGTAGATATTATATGTATTTCCAAAAATAATAATTAATTTATTAGTAGTTGAAAAATACAAGGAGTTACTATGACATATACGAAAATTAGAAATAAAACAAAACCTAACATTTTATTTAAAAATATAAATTAAGAATAAAATGTTATTAATATGGTGGCATTGTCATCCATAGATAAAATTAACATAAATTAAGATTAATATAAGATAAAAAATATTTTCAAACAATTAAAGTAAATTTCATTTTAACTCTTACTATTTAAAACATTCATATGGTGGCATTTCCTTCCACATGTAATTATAGAAAATGCAACGTAGCATCAAGATTAATAATATGAGAATTTACAAATCGTATCATACCATAGGCTACAAAATTAACATATGAAAATATCAAGTAACAATTATCTAAACCAACTTAAATATCTAATATGATATCTATATATACATCTATTCTTGATCATATGCATGTTAGAATCTGAAAGGTAATTGTATTGCTCATATTAATAAATTTGAATATGCATTCTACAGTTTGAAATTTAACATGCATTTGTATAATGCATATTAGTTTTCCTATAACCTAACATTCATTCTAAAATGAAATCTAACATGCATTTGAGAAACTATTGTAAATGTAGCTACTATTAAAATTAACATGAAGTCTATCATGCATTGTAAATAAAAACATGAAATCTAACATGCATTCTAAATACTATTCTAAATCTAAATACTATTCAACAAAACATAATACAAATCTCTTACTTTTCTTTTTGATGTGGTTTGTTCATCTTATAATTTATAAAAGTCCTCTCCAAACCTCCTTTATTCTTCTCCAAAATAACCTTCTTATTCTATAAACCCTCTTCCTCCTCACAAAGTTTCTCTTCCTTCTTACAATTTCTCTTTTCTACCTCTCAAAATTCTCTATTCTTCCACTCTACTCTCTTGCCTTTGTTTTCAATTCTTTGCAAATCAAAACGTAAAGACAAATTAGTGTTTTGTAACTACGAAATAACTATTAAAGTTCCCATTGAGACTCTTCAAATTCTAACTCTTCATTTCCATAGACTTTCTAAATTTCTAAGAAAACCACCACTAAATTATAATTAATAATTTAGGTGAGTTATTAAAAAGAAAATTTTAAAAATAAAAAATAAATTTGGCTGATAAGGCCACTACTCCCACCACCTCGCATTCATCAGCATTTTCTATTGTAAAAATAAACATGTGGTGACGGGCGACCAACCCCTACCACCACTCTTTTCCACTTCCCCTTCTGATAGCACTACCACTATTGTTAGTGGCAGTAATTGCTAGACTAACATATGTTAGTGCAGCAGTTACTACCATTGAGAACAACGACAACATTGTCGGCAGCCTTATGCATGTGGGTTTATACTTATGCTTCTTATTTGCTTGAATTTAAAAAAAAAAATTTAAAATTTTATTTAAAATTTTATAAATAATTTTTTAAAGTTTTTAAATTTTTTAAATTATTATTATCATTTTGTTTTTAAATTTTTTAAATTTTTTTTAAAAATTAAACTTTATATATAGTTTTATGTTCTTTTACTTAGTTTAATCCATTTTCAATCTTGTTTTTATATAGAAACTAACATACATATATAAATAATGTGAATTAATTTTTTTTATTTTTTGTTATGTGAACTCTAAATGCCAAATGCTAATTTAATTTAAATATTGTAAATGCCGAATGGTAGTTAACTTTTTTAGTGGAGATTACAATGTGGAATACAAAATAATTTTTTAAAGATTAGTTTTGAAATATAGTTTTGTTTGTAATTGCCCACGTTTCTTTTTCCCTCACACAGATTATTTCTTGGAATACTCCCATGTTGAGAAATATTTCTCCCATTATATATGCCTCTTGGCATAACTACTAGCTCACACACGCACACACACACACACACACACACACACACACACACACACACACACACACACACACACACGTGTGTGTGTGTGTGTGTGTGTGTGTGTGTGTGTGTGTGTAAGCTAGTAGTTATGCCAAGAGTCATCATTCTTGAGGCACCTATTTTATTATTTAAATCCTAAACCACACAAAAATACTATAGGATTTAAATTAAAATAGGTAGCCCAAGAAGGATAACTCTTGGTATTATCTATATATATATATAAGCTAGTAGCAATCAAAGTACACAATGGAAGAGATATTTTGAATATTTTGAATATTTTTATTATTATATATATTAAATAAAAAATACTTACACATATACTTATATTTAGTAGACATACACATTTTTTTATATACATACACATACATACAAACATATTATTTATATATATATATATAGACATATACTTATTATGTATATACACATACACACACACACACACACATATATACATATACATATGTGTGTGTGTGTGTGTGTGTGTGTATGTACATACATACAACCATATTAAATACTATATATATCTAATAAAATTTTAATTATTATTTTAGTTTATGAGTTCTTTAATTCTATAATGAAGATGCTTCTAGTTAGTCTTAGACTTCAAATTCCAATTTTAATATTATTGTTAGAAATAGGGGTAGAGTTTGACTTAGGGTTAGGTTTATTGTTTGGATTATGTATAGAGTTTGAAGTAGACTTAGGATTAGAATTAGTGTTATCATTACAAATATGGTTAAAAGAGAAAGTTAGGGTTATAGTTAGACATAGGGTTAGGCTTAGAGTTTGACTTAGAATGAGGATTAGAGTTAGCATTGCGATAATGGTTAAGAATATAATTAGAATTTAGTTAATGAAGGACCGTATGGTTAGAATTAGAGTTACATTTTGACTTAGTTTTAGGGTTAGAGATTTACATGGGTTTAGGGTTAGACTTAGGGTGAGCGTTACAGTTTGACATAGAATTATCATTACAAATATGGTTAGGGGTTTAAATAGACTTAAATTTATCAAAACAACATTGTTAGATTTAGGGTTAGAGTTTTACTTAGGGTTAGGTTTTAACTTAATTTCAGGCTTAGATTTGAACTTAGACTTATGATTATACTTACACTTATCATTATGAATTTGGTTGGGGCTATAGTTTAACTAAATTTTATCAGAAAAATATGTGGTTAGAATTAGGGTTGGAGTTTGAATGAGAGCTAGGGTTAGGGTTATAGTTTGACTTAGACTTCCCATTAGAGTTAGTCTTATCATTAACTGGAGGTAATTGACTAAGATCACCAAACAAAATAATAGATAGACCTACAAGAAAGAAAATAAAGGTTGAAAAATGTATTACGAATACTACATATGGATTATAATATTTATAAATATTAGTTCACACAAAAAATACACTTAACAACAAAAAAAGTTTTACCTACAAAACTTCTATCAGCATTTTCTAGGAATGCTTGTCTGAGATAGGAATCTATATTTTTGAGCAAGTTTTGACCAATGAATCTCATTTCATCAATCAAAATGTATCTGACATGAAGCCATTTCTTCTTGAAAAATTGTAAGTTGTGTCCCCTCTAGTGGAGAAAAATCTTTTATTGGTATTCATAGTTTTGAAAGAATTATTGAAGCTCCTATATTAAAAGTTGCTACTCTAGTCTGTGTGACTAATTGAAGTGGAGAAGGATTTGGCATTGCAGCCATATGAAAAATTTGACTGATGGCACCAATTAGATAAGATTTTCTCGTTCCTACAGTTCCTTGAATTATCATACATAGAGGGTTCCCCACCTGATTGCTATGGTAATGTGTCATAATAATGTCAAAGGCCTTTTTTTGCTTTCCACTAAGAGTTAAAAATTTGATGCATTATGGAATGTCATGATACATGATACATTCATGATTCTTCATTTCACCAATGAAGTTGATAGCTGCAATAGTATTATCTTCACATTGATATTTAATAGACTAGTTTATATTCCTATCAATATCTCTTCTTCCCAACATGTCTATTTCAAAAACTTACATATGTTGACAACAATTCAATCTAGATATGATTTCCCATTCATGCAATATAGTATTCTCTTGAGCACATACAATATCTTCTACATCTAAGTCACTTCTAGCTTCATCATTTTCTATTGGTTCATCTCATTGAATATTGGAAGGGGTATAATGGAGTGACTCCCAATTGGCCACTATAGTAGAATCACTATCACCAATGTCCCTTTCAATGTCACAAAAAGGTTTTTAGAGCAACAATTCAGATGAAGAAAATTGAACCCATTTGTTGGAGTCTCGCGGAGGAATCAATATAAGCCTTTGGAAAACTTTAACCATAGCTACTATTTCTCTTGGTCCCCATTTGTTATCTCTTCCTTTTTTAGGACTATAAATCTAAGATCTTTCTGCATCAATTAATGTTATACCTTCCACACAAAGGGATCTTGATTTATAACCCTGTATAAAATACCTTGTATGTTCTTCCTCATTATTATCTATATTAATTGTTATAATTTTGAAAACCTCACATGAAACATTTATATTAACAAACTTTCTGGTACACTTCACCTATGTAAGCTCTAACAACATATGACATGTTTCCTAAGCTCGAGTGTTTCTTTCTATAACTATTTTTGTGAGAAGATTTATATATGCCCCTATTGCAAGATCATCAGGATTTTCCAACTTTGATAAACACATCAATATTTGATGATATGTTTCAGAACTTCTTTCAATTTTTGAAGCATACTTTGTAGTATAATTGATAACTTCATGTCTACAAAGTACGGGTTGCCAATCAGTATTAGCCCTCTAGAGTTGCAACATGTGTCAATTATGTTTATTAACTCTATCATCATTTCTTGCTAGCTCAAATTTTGTTCATTGGTTTTTGCATCGTCATATAATCTAGACCCACCCAAATTGACTAGGCAAGAAGCATTATACCTGGGAGGGATCAAATTATAATTTTTTAATGGTGCACCTAAATAGTTGATGTATTAAATGGGCAAAAAACTTTAAATTCACACAATAATTACCTACAAACAATTATTCCCCTCTTTTTATGTAATCATGCACCCTCCTTATAGATAGTATGTCTTTCGACATAGTTCAATATCTCTTCATAGTCTTCATCAATATCCATCTCTACTATTTGTGTTGTATTTTTGAGACATGGATGTTGATCAAAATATTGAAAAGTGTAAAAATAGTTGTAAACATTATAGTTAGTTAAATATAATAAAATATGTTGTTAAATTCAAAACATACCTATATATTTCTTTGATGCACATCATGTCTAGGATTTCATGCATGAATAATAGAATGAAAATATCTTTCAACACTTTTCCTCTCTTACTCATTTGAACAATCAATAGTGTCCATGTTTGGTGCTCCTTCCAACCATAGGAGTACATGCACGTGAGGTGAACCTTGGTTTTATCACTCATGTCTACTACAAAATTCTTTGACTTCATACTCTTTTGAAGCGTTTCTTTTCTAAACATTGTATGTCTCAAATGCATGTAATGTGCAACAATGTGAGGATAGTTAATGATATTTTGTCATCTCGATTTCTGAGCCTCCCACAGACCACTTGGTGGTGTCCCAAGTATTAGTACATGTAAATTAGGCCACTACATGTCTGCTGCACTTAATGTGAAAAAAATTATATGAGTTCCTACTTGGTGAAGCAAGTTTATCAATTCACATTTTCATTTAGCCCAATATGACATTGTGTGCCTTGTAAACTTGTTCCAAACCTCATCAATCTATCACCCAAATTACATGTGGCATACCTTCCATATGTTCACATAAAATCAATGATTGTAATTGGCAAATCTTGTAAATTCCTTTATACAAATACACTTGATGAAATTTGTGCACAATGTCACATTATCATGTTTTTCATAAAACACATGAACCTTCGATGTTTATAAAAATGATGATCCCTATATCAAATCAAATGCTTAGTGAATTCATAGAGATAAACTCGCTTCATTCTTAGTTCTAACCAGTCACATCATCCATCAGGACTAGTGGTTTACCTAAAATTAATTATTTGGTAATTAAAAAATACCACAAGTTAGTATAACATTAATGTATAATAAAAATAAAATAAAAACTAACATTTTATTAAGAAAGAATATATTAGTATTAATATAATATTAGTATGGAGACATTGCCCTGCATATGTAAAAGTAAAAATTGTAAACTAACATAACTATCGAATAAAGAATCTTTTCAAATTATTCTTCAATCTTTGTAAACCCCTCTTTTAAGGAGGTATTATATGTATTTCCTAAAAAGATAGTTAATCTATTTGTTGTAGTGCCTACCCTCGTTCACATCTTTTCTGGACATATTGTTGCTATTATTATTATTAGGCTTTGATGGACTAGTTTTATGTTGATGGATTAGTGATATTGTTTTGAGACTATCAGACATTATGTTATGGATTCAGTGGTTATATGATGAGATCATTTAGAGTTTACATTT
>CM053787.1:753097167-753147167 GCA_028749045.1 Cupressus sempervirens | reverse complement strand
AGTATTTAGGGCATGTTATTTCAAGTGATGGTATTTCAGTGGATCCTGCAAAGATTCAGGCGATAATAGATTGGCCTACACTAACTAATGTGTCAAAAATCCATAGTTTCATAGGTTTAGCCAGTTATTATCGTAGATTTGTCCAAAACTTCTCTAGGATAGCACATCCTATTACTTCTCTTCAGAGGAAAGGAAAGAAGTTCATATGGATGGAGAAATGTGAGGAAACTTTTCAGAAGCTCAAGGAGCTTTTGACCAGTGCACCAATTTTAGCCATACCTTATTTAGAAGGTGATTTCATGGTGTGTATAGATGCTTCTCTTGGAGGGATTGGGGTAGTGTTGATACAGAATGGATGGGTGATTGCGTATGAATCACGGAAGCTCAAGAATCATGAGTTAAATTATCCTACGCATGATCTTGAGTTAGCAGCAGTAGTTCATGCTTTGACAAGGTGGAGACATTTCTTGTTGGGGCACAAATTTGAGCTACATAGCGATCACCATAGTCTTCAGTACATTTTTACTTAGCCTAATTTGAATGCTTGCCAGAGGCGATGGATGGAGTTTTTATGCGAGTATGATTTTGAGGTTAAGTACATTTAGGGTAAGAAGAATGTGGTGGTGGATGCTTTGAGTTGCAGGAGACATGTAGTATCATCAATGGCTCTTAGTGTGGATTTGAGGAGTCAGATTCTTCAGGCACTTCCTATGGATTTATGGTATCAGGAACTATGTAGAGAGATTGATTCAGGAAAACCTTTGGAAGGTAAGTTTGCAGGTTACGTTCGAGAATCAGATGGTCTTTTGAGACATTTAGGGAGGATTTATGTGCCCATTTTGGATGAGCTTCACAGCTTGATTCTAGAAAAAACCCATCATACACCTTACTCAGCACATCCAGGTGTCAAGAAGATGCATGCTGATTTGAGACATTTGTTCTTTTGGTCTGGGATGAAGTGAGATATTGCTAATTTTGTGGCTAGGTGCCTTGAGTGTCAAAGAGTTAAGGCAGAACATCAGCACTCGGCTGGACTTTTGTAGCCAAATCTCATTCCTTCTTGGAAGTGGGATATCATCTCCATGGATTTTATAGTAGGATTACCTATGATAGTTCAACGTCATGATGCTATCATGGCCACAGTTGATTGGTTGACTAAGGTGGTGCATTTCTAACCAATCAGGTCTTCCTACAGAGCAGTTTCTATAGCTAATGTCTTCATGCGTGACATTGTGAGATTACATGGTATTCCTAGAAAGATAATTTTTGATAGGGATCCTGTATTCACATCCTCATTCTAGACATCGTTGCAACATGAGCTCGGAGCACAGTTAAACTTCAGTTCGACATATCATCCAGAGACTGATGGTCAGACAAAGAGAGTGAATCAAGTTTTGGAGGATATGTTACGAATGTATGTGATGGATAGGCAGACACATTGGGAGGACTATCTTTACCTAGTGGAGTTTGCTTACAACAACAGGTATCACAGTTCTATTGGCATGGCACCATTTCAGGCATTATACAGATTTCCTTATCGTACACCATTGAGTTGGGATAGTCTTGAGGATCGCATCCTATTGGGTCCTGAGATGCTTCATGATATGGAGCAACAGGTGGTGCATATCCGTGAGCATTTGAATGGCAGAAGAAATATGATGATGCTCATAGGACTGATAAGTAGTTTGCTGTGGGTGATAAGGTTTTCTTGAGAGTGCATCCGCAAAAGAGTCCAATCCGATACGGAAAGGGTTCTAAGCGAGCACCTCGCTTTGTGGGACCATTCAAGATTTTGGAGAGGATTGGCCCGATTGCATACTGCCTTGCTCTATTGCCCAAATTAGCTCGCATTCATGATGTTTTCCATGTTTCAGTGCTTCGGCAGTATATTCCTAATATTGTACATGTTCTTGATTGGAATGTGTTGCAGGTAGAGGACAGGCAGATGGCTTTGGAGCCAGTTTGTATTCTGGAGCAGTGAGAGTTGACCCTTAGGGGTTAAACCATTGAGCAGGTAAGGGTCCAATGGGACCCTACTGATGATTCTTCAGCTACTTGGGAGGATGCAGCTAGATTGAGGGAGTTATACCCCTACTTGTTTGTAGGCTTCCAGGAGTAAGCCTAACCCAAGCGGGGGTGGATGTAGTGCCTACCCTCGTTCACATCTTTTCTAGACATATTGTTGCTATTATTATTATCAGACTTTGATGGACTAGTTTTATGTTGATGGATTAGTGGTATTGTTTTGAGACTATCAGACATTATGTTATGGATTGAGTGGTTATATGATGAGATCATTTAGAGTTTACATTTCATGCATACATGATGATCATTACATTACTTTTAGTTATTGTTCATGATTAGTTATATGGTTTATTATCTCATGTGTTTTATTATGGATACTTACCCCATACGTGCATGTGTATGGTGTGCGTGTTTTCTTATTGTAAGGCATTTCTGATGTGGTTAAGGAAGAGAGTCGTAGTCACCTGCTTAGTTGAGATCTACACGATGCACCACTTCCTGCCATTGTCTGTTTAGCTTAGCCTTATATACTGTATGTACATGCATGGTTTTTCTGTAGGTTGCAGGTACCAGGTATCGACTTTCCTGAATTGCTAGGATGAGCGTACCCTATTATACTATCTCAATGATAAGAGAAGGGAGATAAATTCTCAAGTCCAAATCCCAAACCCTTAAGCCATTTGTCCTAGTAAGGTAGGACAAGTATCTAGATATTTTACCCACCGAATGTGTCACATGACATAATTCATGATTTTTAACCCTTTAGACTGATTTTGTGTGAATTGCTCTATGATGGGTTTTCATATTTTATCTTGGAGGTCTATGGTGAATTTTCTATTAATTAAGCCTTAATAAATAGATTTAATAATAAATTAATTATTTGAGAAAATTAATATAAAATATCATGTTATTTGATATTTTGATTATAATTGATTAAATATGAATTATTGAGGAAAAAGGAATTAAATAAAAGAAAATTATAAATTAAAAATAATAATAATTATAAAATAATAATAAAGTAATAAATAAATAATAATAATAAAAGTTATAAAAATTAAAATGAAAGTTATAAATATTTAAATGGAAATTATATAAAAAGTGAATTGGAGTTATAAGCTTGCATGAGAGTTAACGCACTTTTCTATTTCTCATGTGTCAACAAGATGGAGGTTAGTGCATCAATTAAGCACATAGTGTCTACAACCCTATGACTCATCTAGAAGGTTGGAAAAGACCCATGCTTAGTTGGTGACAGCTTCTAGCTCTTTCTAGAGGCATTCTAGATGTTTCCTGAGAGCTCTTTATATTCAGGCATTCCTAGAAGCTTAGATATAGTGTGGAGAGCTTTTGAAGCATTGGAGGATTCAAGAACTCTGAAGAAGGGAGCTTGCTCTATGGGTTTTCTGAGCAAGAGCGAATTAGCATCAGAATCTAGGTAGATTATTGTGATTTTACTTATGCTATTTCTGCATCTTGCATTCCCTATTTTCTTCGTGTCTTCCATATGTCTTCTGAGGATTTTCCTATTTTAATTGTATGCATTTTCATTATGGGTAGTTAAATTGATTTGAGAAACCTTATATGCATAGATCTAAAGAGATCACGGGGTTGGGGTTTAAATTTATAGCCAAATCCATTAGAAAATTAATTGAATGAATCTAAAGTGCAAATATGTTATACAAAATTCTTAAATTGTGGATATAATTCCTTGTGGAAAAACATACATGTTTATATATTCGGATCTGCATACACACACACACACACACACACACACACACACACACACACACACACACACACACACACACACACACATATACACTGATATATATATATACACATACATATGTATATATAAAATTCACTGAATTATCGATTGTTAAATCACAGTGGGGAAAACTTAATAAATCGCGACACGATTCATATTGCGAAATGACATTTGAAACAATGTTAAAAAAATATATATATGATAATTTTCTTGGGCATGATTTGTACCCCATGCCTGCGGAAGGCAGAGGCCTACTGTCACAGGTCTATGACGACAAGGGTACTACATACCCGCTATCGACGCAGTGCCTACGACCGCAAGTACTACATATTGTAGCAAAGGTGGGGGGTCATTTAAATATTTCGTTGTGCTTTAAAAAAAAATAAAAAACATTTATGTTAAAACATTTATGTTATATGAAATCGAATTTTCATTGTTAAATGATATTTCATATGTTATTTGAATATGAATTTCAGCTTTTCAATGTTGCATTGTTATTAAATTATTAAATGTTATATATATGTATTTATTTATGTATATATATATATATATATATATATGTATGTATGTATGTATGTATGTATGTATATATGTATGTATATAAGTATATATATATATATATGTATGTATATATATATATGTATGTATATATATATACACATTATCAATAATAAATAATTGATATATTAATTGATGTTTGGTATTTAGAGAGAAATTCTTTAATAACAAGATATTTTATAATGATGAGCAATATAGATTCAATATAATCTTTAATTTGGAAAGATGAATATGGAAAGAATTTTAAAATGATGGGGGTCTAAATGGGAATATATTTAAGAGACATTTAGAACATTTAGAAAATTGAGTCTAATGGTTTTTTGGGTAGAAACTTTTATCTACCAATACAAAAACATGGGTTAGCGTGAGGTTTCTCCACTTGACAATTAAATTGGGAAACATAAACTGAGACTTTTGCATTTAAATTTAAGTTGCAAGCTTGGCAAAATCAAAACATGTGTTTGCATAGTAGGTTCCTACATGTCATTGTGTGCCTCTAGAGATTAGATGTCGGATTTTGTGTTTGGAACCTTTGAGTTAGTATACTTTTAGGATTCCTAGACTTATAGAGATTTATGTTATGTGTTTTGGATAGCCTTTTTGGGACTTGAGATTATCTCCTCGGCATGGTGGGAGTGGACCACTTAGGTACCATGCAGTTGGGTGGTAGTGTATTTTCCACTCTTATCATTTGAGATTCATTGAGACATTGTGGCTGATGCATCCTTCATGATGGTGGATATGTATCCTTTCATTGATGATTAGCATATGTTAGATGTTGTTGTCTTATGTTGGATTACTTTCTACATATGATGTTGTTAGGAGTGGCATTCCTACTATGTTAATACTGATGATCTCTTCGGTCTTTTGGGATGTTACGCACGAAGGGATGGCTAGGATCCACGATGGTCTAATGATGTTATTAATAGTTGGGAGGAACTGTGCCCTTATTTTACTATGTTTAATCTTTATGATGGATGTATATATCTTCTATGATGATGTATATCATGTGATTATCTTTACTTTGATGTATCATGGATTAGAATAGAATGATGTACCTTATTCTACATATGTATATTTTTTTGAGCTTTTCATACCCTATGACATGTATAGTGGATGAATGAGCATTTGAAATGCAATGTATAAACATTGGACTTATCATTATTGTTCAATGTGGATGTTGTACTAGATGAGCTCATGTATGTAATTCAACGTTAAGGGATCTTTAAAGAATGTAATATATTATGTATGTTATGTTTACTTTTAGATGGACATTTCTATTGCTTTTGTTATCGTGCATAAGTTATATGTGGTATTTACTTTGATGTAAAAAAAAAAATGCTACCAAACTTAGTGAAATTCTAGGTTAATTCTTTGGATCCCTTGGTAGGGCATTACATTTGTAGTTAAAAAAATACAAGAAATTACTATGACATAAACATAAATTAAAAATAAAATAAAAATATAACATTACATTAAGAAATAATTTATTATCATTAATATAATATAAATATGGTGGCATTGCCTTCCATCTGTAAAAGTACAAAATGTAAACTAACATAACTATCAAATAAAGGATCTTTTCAATTTCTTCTTCTACCTTTGTAAGCCTCTCTTTTTAGGAGATATTATATGTATTTCCTAAAAAGATAATTAATATACTTGTAATTTTAAAAAATTACAAGAAATTAGTATGAAATAAACGTAAATAAAAAATATAATAAAAATCCAACATAATATTAGGAAATTTTTTTTTGCATTAATATAATATAAATATGGCAGTATTTCCTTCCATATGTAAAATTAGAAAATGTAAACTAGCATAATTTTTAAATAAATAATCTTTTCAAATTATTTTTCTACCTTTGGAAACCCCTTTTTTTAGGAGATATGATATGTATTTCCAAAAAAGATAATTAATTTGTTAGTACTTAAAAAAATACAAGAAGTTAGTATGCCATATACGTAAAGTAAAAATAAAACAAAACCTAACATTGTATATATATATATATATATATATATATATATATATATATATATATAAACAATAAAATGTTATTAATATGGCGACATTGCCTTCCATATGTAAAATTACAAAATGTAAATTAAGATTAATATAAGATAAACAATATTTTCAAATGATTAATGTAAATTCAATTTTAACTCTTACTATTTAAAACATTCATATGGCGGCATTTCCCTCCACATGTAATTATAGAAAATGCAACGTAGCATGAAAACTAATACTATGCAAATTTACAAATCGTATCCTGCCATAGGCTACAAAATAAACATTTGAAAATATAAAGTACCAATAATCTAAACCAACTTAAATATCTAATTTGAAATCTATCTATATCTATTCCTGATGATATGCATGTTAGAATCTGGAATGCAATCTCATATTTCTTATTTGAATATATTTGAATGTGTATTCTATTGTTTGAAATTTAACATGCATTGTGAAAAATAAAATGAAGCATGGACCTAAAAATTAAAATGTAGAATGCATCGTAACATTAAATTTAACATGCATTTTTACATTAAATATAGTTTGCATTCAAGCATACATGAAAAAAACTATCATGCATTTATATAATGCATATTAGTTTTCCTATAACCTAACATTCATTCTAAAATGAAAATAAAATACAACATTCATTCTAAAATGAAATCTAACGTGCATTCGAAAAACTATTGCAAATTTAACAACTATTAAAATTAACATGAAGTTTGTCATGCATTGTAAATAAAAACATGAAATCTAACATGCATTCTAAATACTATTATAAATCTAAGTACTATTTAACAAAACATAATATAAATCTCTTACTTTTCTTTTTGATGTGGTTTGTTGATCTTCTAATTTGGAAAAGTCCTCTCCAAACCTCCTTTATTCTTCTTCAAAATAACCTTCTTATTCTATAAACCCTCTTCCTCCTCATAATTTCTCCTTTCTACCTCTCAAAAATCTCTATTCTTCCACTCTTCTCTCTTTCCTTTGTTTTCAATTATTTGCAAATCAAAATGAAAAGACAAATAAGTGTTTTATAACTATGAAATAAGTCTTCAAGGTCCCATTGAGACTCTTCAAATTCCAACACTTCATTTCGAAAAACTTTCTAATTTTTTAGGATAACCACCATTAAATTATAATTAATAATCTAGAGGCGTTATTAAAAAGCAAGATTAAAAAAAATTAAAATTGGGGTAACGATGCCACTTCTCCCACCAACCAACATTCAATGACATTTTCTATTGTAAAAATAAACATGTAGCGATTTTGACCAACCATCGCCACCATTATTTTCTCCTTCCCCTTGCAACAATGCTACCACTATTTTTAGTGGCAGTAACTACTACACTGACACATGTCAGTGCAAAAATTACTGCTATTGACAATAGTGGCAATGTCAACAATTGTATGCATGGAGCTTTATACTTCTATTTCTTGTTTGTTTGAATTTTTTATGAATGGTTCATAAGGCACAACACTTTGTGAATGTTTAGAAAATGGGGTTGCAAGCTTTGGGTTTAGCCATGGAGGAAACTCTATAGTTAAGCACGCTCAGGCTAGAGTAATATTGGAATGGATGACCTCTCGGGAAGTCCTAGTGCTTCACCCTTGTGAGCATCACCTAGATCCAATGAGTGCTAAGTGTTCCATTTATTCTCATGAGAGATGGATTCATGTTGAATCACTACTGATGTAACAAAGGTCAATGAGTTTGACTCAAAATGACATAGTTTAATCATGATAGCATTATCACAATTTCGCTTGCTGTGGAAATTATCTACTACTTATCAATTGATGAGCTTGAGGGGATTTCTAATGAATGGCTCATAAGTCACAACACTTGGTGAAGGTTTTGAAAATGGGGTTGCAAGCTTTGGGTTTAAACATAGAGGAAACTTTGTAGTTAAGCACGCTAAGGCTGGAGTAGTACTAGGATGTGTGGCCTCCCAGGAAGTCACAGTGCTTCACCCCTGTGAACATCACCTAGACCCAATGAGTGCTAAGTGTTCCATTTATTCTCAAGAGAGATGGATTCATGTTGAATCACTACTTGTGTAATATGGGTCAATGAGTTGACTCAAAATCACACAGGTAAATCCTGATAGCAATATTAGAATTTGGCTTGTTGTGGAAATTATCTCCTACTTATCAATTGATGAGCTTAAGGGGTTTTCTAATGAATGGTTCATAAGGCACAACACTTGGTGAAGGTTTTGCAAATGGGGTTTCAAGATTTGGGTTTAATCATGGAGGAAACTCTCTGGTTAAGCACGCTTAGGCTGGAGTAGTACTAGGATGGCTGACCTCCCAAGAAGTCTCAATGCTTCGCCCCTGTGAGCATCACCTAGATCCAATGAGTGCTAAGTGGTCCATTTATTCTCATGAGAGATGGATTCATGTTGAATCACTTATCATGTAACATGGGTCAATGAGTTTGACTAAAAATCACATAGTTAAATCCTGATAACAATATCACAATTTGGCTTACTGTGGAAATCATCTCCTACTTATGAAATTTTTTTACTTTGTGAATATTTTTCTTATTTTTTATAATTTTTTATTTTTTAATTTTTAATAAAATTTTCAATTTTTTATTTTTTTAATTATTATTATTATCTTATTTTTATTTTTAAATTTAAAAAAAAATTAAACTTCATATATAGTTATATGTTTTCTATTTAGTTTAATATATTTTCAATCTTGCTTTTACATACATACATACATACATACATACATACATACATACATACATACATACATACATACATACATATATATATATATATATATATATATATATATATTGTGCATTTATTATTATTATTTTATGCCAACTCTGAATGTAAAATGGCAGTTCAATTTAAATATTGTAAATGCCAAATGGTAGTTAACTTTTTTAGTGGAGATTACAATGTGGAATACAAAATGATTTTTTAAAATTTTAGTTTTGAAACATAATTTTGTTCATAATTGCCCAAGTTTCTTTCTCCCTTAGATTATTTCTTGGAATATTCCCATGTTGGGAACTATTTCTCCCATTGTACATGCCTCTCAACATAATTAAGAAACAAAATAGAAAATAAATTTGATGGGAGTTACAAACATTTTTGAAAAATCAATTTAAAATAGAAAATGTCTTTTGATATTCAAGAAACTTTTTTTAAAAATAAGATAAATTGTCAAATAAGATTCTCAAATATAAAATAGATAAAAATCAATATTAGATATGCCAATTGCCATTTTTCTTTTTCAGATTTAATTGTTCAATTTTTAATAATTTTTTTCTAGGTTTTCTACTGTTAGAAGTTAGAAAAGTGTATATAGGTAGATTTAGTAAAATAATAAAATAAGAAATTAGATACCTCTTATTTTTTGAATTATAATTAGGATGTTTCTATTTTTTCTATTTTTTCTATTAGAGATGTCAGTATACTTAGTTAAAAATACTATATAATAATATAGAAACAATTTAGTTTTCTAATGATAACACTTTCTTGATTTTTATTATTAATCATAGTTAATGAGTTCTTTGAAAGTAATAGGAATACCATGAATGATAAATCCTAGAGAAAAATAATTCAATATAGCATATACATTTAGTATAAGGTTCATCATTAATGAAAGTGATCATCAAAATTTTGAATTAAATATTAATCTATAATCTATTGTGTATATGGATTTTTAATTCTTTTTCAAATATAATTGTGTTATACTTTTTGACTTAATGTTTCAAATCATGACTTTGTCGTTAATCGAGACTTAAATTCTAACAATAAATGTTCATATCTTTTATGGAGGGTTCAAACTTGTGAAGCCTTAAATAAATTGAAAGTTACCCAATAAAATTCAGACTTGGCACTAATACTAAGTTAATTTGAAATCTAAATTTAATTATAACTCCACTTGTAATCTTAATTAATAAAATATTAGTAATTATTAGAGGGTATAATGAGAGGGAGAGATTAAGGGGCATTTGTAGAGAGAGACAAGATACCCTATTATGTTTTCAATAGAGAGAGAGCTTGGAGATTGGTTTAAAGAGCAGTCACGATGGTAAAATAAGGGGTAGGGGGAGAGAGGGAGAGAGTGGGTTAGTGGGGGGGAGGGTAAAATAGAGAGGGATAGAAAGGGAGATAGATATTAGATTACATATCTAGAGAGAGAGGGAGATAATAGTGAAACAATGGGGGAGAGTGAGAGAGGCTTATTAGAGGGCATGACTAGAGAGAAGGGGGGTTATTATTGGTCATATATAGAGAGGCAAGGGAAGGGGTAAAGGAGAGAGAGAGAGAGAGAGAGAGAGAGAGAGAGAGAGAGAGGCAAATCTAGAGAGAGACAAGGGACCCTATTATGTTTTCAATAGAGATAGGGTTAGAGAGTGATACGATGTTGTGTGTGTGTGTGTGCATGTGTGTGTGTGTGAGTGTGTGTGTGTGTGTGTGTGTGTGTGTGAGAGAGAGAGAGAGAGAGAGAGAGAGAGAGAGAGAGAGAGAGAGAGAGAAGGTAGGGCAGGGAGGGAGAGATTGAGAAAGATTGGGGAAGGGGTGAGAGATAGAGAGAGATAGAGAGTGTAATATCCCTAATTTTAACATATATTTTAATAATAAATAAATAAAAATAAATATTATAATTACACTATAAATCAATAAAGATTGTAATATATTTAAAATTATCAATTTTGAATATATAATATTAATAACCAATGATAATATAATATAATAATTTATGAGATATATAATTATAAGTAATATCAAATAACAATAATAATTTTATAATGTATATTACATGAACATATTCAAAAGTAATACTATGATATCATTGTAATACAAATATGAAAATAAATTACATATTACTTAACTATGAGAAATGAATATTATTATAGATAATATATGAAGCAAATGATATTACTAATAGCATTATTAATCATTACACAAATCCAAAACTGCTATCGACATTTAAAATTCTTTAAGGGACACGTCATACCTTACGCATATTTAAGAGGCATGCATAGGAAGGAATAAAGGGTAGAAAACAACGTGGAAAATCATACAATCTCATTTCACTGAACCACATAGAGGGAGGACGAAAAAAATACATTAGGTTGGAGGAAATAGATTCAAACATCATGTCAACATTACACAGGAGAGTTATCATTTCCAAATTGCATCGGAACAGCACATGAAGGAGGTCATGGCAATTGGAAGTATTAAGACTACAAGACCCAAGTCACTAAGAAGATCAACTGGGAACACCCGGATGGCATACTCACTATCATGAGATCATTGATTAAAGAGGGAAAAGTAATAAATAGGCAGGGAATCACATTGAAGGACGTGGGAGGCAGTACGTAGGACAAATCACATCAATGCATGAGCAAAATCAAAGGAATGGAGAGCCATTAAATACATAGCCGATCATAGTACAATACCACCTTGATAAGAATATGCAAATAGGATATTAAAAAAACCCTAAATAGTAAAAAGGTCAATGTAATAAGGAAAGAGGGTATCATTAACAAGTTTATAAGTTGAAATATTAAGAAGGGTTTTTTAATCTAACTATATTTATTTTATATACAAAGAAACCATCTCATATATATATAGAATTGACATCTCTTGAAGATAAATAAAAAATCTAATATATTTCCCAGCATAGAACTGCTACTTGAAGCTATCAAATTGGGAATCTAGAGAGATTAGAGGTAAATCTAAAAAGGGGGCATTACAAGTGGTATCAAAGAATCATTCTTCCCAGCCTGTGGAAAATAATTAATGCCAAAACACCAACGTGATCAGAGAGCATTGGAGAGGGAAAGGAAGAAATAGTCCACCAATATGAACAACCAGATATGTGATGAATTAAAAGCTTTCATGGAACAGATGAACCGAACTACTCAAGCACTTATGGAACAAACTGAAAGAAATGCCCAAGCTATAACGGAGCAAAGTGAAACAAATTGACTCCTCTTAGAAGCTCTTCATAATAGAAAATAAAAATGGGAGAGATAAAAATTCTCACCAATCTGAAGATGATAATAATTAGTGGCATATACTAGAAACAGAGCATAAACCCACAAGACCCTCCTTCCTACCTAGAGAAGAACAAGAAGATGAGACTAAGGTAGATGAAGTAAATAATATAAATGAAATTATAAAAGAATATTCAAGAATTGATCCTAAACTTAGAAGGGAGATACCATTTAAAGATTATTGTGATGCTCGGATGAAGTCACTATCAAGTAGAAAGAGACAAACACACCAAGAGAAAGGACTAAGAGAAGAGATAAGTAAAGTAAGCCTCCCAAAATTTGATGGAACATAAAGAACTACAACATGTTCATGGGTACAAATGTTGGATACATATCTTTCCTTAAATCTTATGATTGAAAAAAGTGATATTCAATTTGTTGTTCTTCATTTAAGAGGAGTAGCACAAGATTGGTGGGAACATGGCCTTAGCAACCAGGGACAAACAAATTAAGAGTTATGATGAATTTACCCAAAAAATCATAAAGTGATTTGATCGAATAGATGCAAAATGGTACTTCAAAAGATTAACCTAGCTTATACAAGAGGGATTAGTGATGGAATTTGCTAGGGAATTTGAAAAGTTATCAGCTATGGTACCTGAAATATCACAAAGAAGACTTACCTATTTATTTATAGATGGATTGAAGGAATCAATCAAGAGCACAGTGGGAGCACATGAACCAAAAAGACTAGAAGATGTCATCCAAAAGGCATTAAAATTTGATACACACCGAATAAATGATAGATCAAGGAACCATGTACCTAGCACACATTCCAGACATTATGAAAAGGGAAGAAATCACTCCAAGGACTTCGAGAAGGATGAGTTATGTCACCATTGCAAAGAACCATGGGAACGTGGCCATAAATGCAGAAGAGAGATCAAGAGCTATCATGATGAACTAGGAAGGAAAAAATTATGTTTTCATTGCTTGAGGAAAGATGGGAACCAAGTTCAAAAAATAGACATTGCACTTCATGAGGAAGCAAAGGTAAAAGTAAATAAGAGATCTAAATATGATCAAGAACATGATGAAAATGTGAAGGACCAACAAGAGCTAGATGAGCTACAATTTTAGTAGAATGTACATATATGTATGTAATAGAATGAATTATAATAGTGAATCAAGTTACCTCCTAAGTAGACCACCTTGATGGATGTCACTGGCTACCATCAAGGCTAATAGGGCCGAAGTTCTACTCTTGAACTTAGGTAGGATATTTAAGGAGAATAAAATTACCTCCTAAGTAGACTACCTTGATGGATATCACTAGTTTCCATTAAGGCCAAGAGGGCCAAAGTTTCACTCTTGGGCTTAGGCAAGAAGAATAAGATTACCATCTAAGTAGACCACCTTGATGGATGTCAATGGCTACCATCAAGGCCAGGAGGGCCAAAGTTCTGCTCCTGGGTTTAGATTGATTAAGACTTGACATCATGTCAACTCTATTCAATTGAGAATCTTCCAAGTAGACCACCTTGATGGATGTCAATGGCTGCCATCAAGGCCAAGAGGGCCAAAGTTCCACTCTTGGGCTTGGTAGGATATTGGTTTAGCACTAATTTATCATCACTAAACTTTTCTTTGGAGCTATTATATACATATACATGCTAATAATTGTTTGTGTTGCAGGATCTATGATAAAAAAAAACTACTCGGGAACTATATGTTATAAATCATTCCCTTTACTCTACATCATTGTGTAAAATTATAAAGAATGTATGATGTGTCTGCATCATGTTTACTTCATGTCTTCATCTATCTGCATCGTGTCTACTCCGTGTTTTCATTCATTAAAGATGTATGTTTTATAAATCTTCTAGGCCTTTATATGACAATATGTTTTTTGTCTATGTAAGAGTTGGTGTATGAATGATTTTGCTTGAGGGAAAGAAAATTCGAGAAAGGAAAGCTGCAATATCCCTAATTTTGACATATATTTTAATAATAAATAAATAAAAATAAATATTATAATTACACTATAAATCAATAAAGATTGTAATATATTTAATATTATCACTTTTGAATATATATATATATATATATATACACACTATTAATAACCAATGATAACATAATATAATAATCTATAAGATATATAATTATAAGTAATATTAAATAACAATAATAATTTTATAATATATATTACATGAACATATTCAAGAGTAATACTATAATATTATTGTAATACAAATATGAAAATAAATTACATATTACTTAAATATGAGAAATGAATATTATTATAGATAATATATGAAGCAAATGATATTACTAATATCATTATTAATCATTACACAAATCCAAAACCGTTATCGACATTCAAAATGCTCGAAGGGACACGCCGCACCATACACACATTTAAGAGGCGTGCGTAGGAAGGAATAAAGAGCAGAAACCAATGTGGAAAATCATACAATCTCATTTCACTGAACCACATAGAGGGAGGATGGGAAAAACACATCACGTTGGAGGAAACAGATTCAAACATCACGTCAACATTACATAGGAGGGTTATCATTACCAGATTGTGTCAGAACAGCAGATGAAGGAGGTCGTGGTAGTCGGAAGTATTAAGACTAAAAGACCCGAGTCACTAACAAGATCAACTGGGAACACATGGATGGCATACGCACTGTTACGAGATCACTGATTAAAGAGGGCGAAGTAATAAAGAGGCAGGGAATCACATTGAAGGACGCGGGAGACAGTACGCAGGACAAATCACATCAATGCATGAGTGAAATCAAAGGAATGGAGAGCCATTAAATACATAGCTAGTCACAGTATGGTACCACCTTGATAAGAATATGCAAATAGGATATTAAACAAACCCTAAATAGTAAAAAGGTCAATCTTATAAGGCAAGAGGGTATCATTAACAAGTTTTTAAGTTGAAATATTAAGAAGGGTTTTTTAATCTAACTATATTTATTTTATATACAAAGCAACCATCTCATTTATATAAGTTATATATATAAAGAATTAACATCTCTTGAAGATAAATACAAAATCTAATATATTTTCTAGCATAGAATTGCTACTTGAAGCTGTCAAATTGGGAATCTAGAGCAATTAGAGGTAATCTAAAAAGGTGGCATTACAGAGAGAGGGAGATAGATATTAGAAAAAATATTTAGAGAGAGAGAGGGATAATAGTGAAATAATGGGGGGGAGGGAGAGAGAATTATTAGAGGGCATATCTAGAGAGAGACAAGGGATCCTATTATGTTTTCAAAAGAGAGAGAGCTTAGAGCTAGGGTTAGAGAGAGAGAGAGAGAAGGGGGGAAAGGGTAGGGAAGGGAGGGAGAGATTGAGAGAGAGAGAGGGGAAGGGATAAAAGAGAGGGAGAGAAAGGGAGATAGATACTAGGAAACATATTGAGAGAGAGAGGATAATAGTGAAATAATAGGGAAGATTAAGTGTAGAGGGCATAACGAGAGAGAGAGAAAGTGATTTGGGGTCATATATAGAGGAGGGATCCTATTATGTTTTTAATAGAAAGAGAACTTATAGATATGGGTAGAGAGAAGGTGATTAGAGGCTATGCATAGAGATATGGTGGAAGGGAAAGAGAGAGAGAGAGAGGGAGGAGAGATAGTAGAGGGCATATATATATATATATATATATATATATATATATATATATATATATATATATATATATATATATATATATAGTCTGAGAGAGGGGGGGGGCAGATATCTAGAGAGAGATGGAGGGAAAAGAGTTAGAGAGAAGGTGTAGGGGGCATATCTAGAGAGAGAGGCAAGTGATCCTATTTTTTTAATAGAAAGAGGGCTTAGAGATAAGGGTAGAGAGAGGAATATGATAGTAAGATAATGGAGGGGTGAGACTAAGAGAGAGGGTGGTGTATGCGTGTGTATGTGTGTGTGTATAGAGAGGGAGAGGGAGAGAGAGATTGACTCATATTATGTTTTTAATAGAGAGGTATAAAGGGAGGCCTAGAGAGAAATAGATGATTAGGGGGAATATCTAGAGAGAGGGGCCAAGGATCCTATTATGTTTTTAATAGAAAGACAACTTAAAGATAGGGGTAGAGAGAGGGTTATTAGAGGGTATATATATAGAGGTAGTGGATAATAAAGGGAGGGAGAGGGGGAGAAAGAGATTAGGGGGTATATATATATATATATACAAAGAGAGAGAGAGAGAGTAAGAGAGAGGGAGAGAAAGGGGCATGGATATTAGGCAGTAGAGAGAGAGAGGGGGGGGGTGGGAGAGAGAGAGAGTCATTGTGTGTTTTTAATAGATAGAGGAAGACTTGGATAGGGAATATTGAGAGAGAACATAATTGGGGGCATATCTAGAGAGAGAGGCAAGTGATCCTAATATATTTTCAATAGAAAGAGAACTTAGGGATAGGGGTAGAAAATGTCTTATTAGGGGTATACGTATAAAGGGAGGTAATGGATAGTAGGGGGAAGTAGAGATTGAGAAAGTGATGGAGGAAGGGATAAAAAGAAAAAGAGATTGAATATTATATTTACTTAATTACAAAATTCTTGAGTATAGTTGTCACATTAAAATTTAGAAGAGATAGGCTGGTTATATACCTTTCACATATTTCAAGCATCACAACTAATCTAGTTTGAACATTAGGTCTTATTAGAAAGTTCTTTAGAGTAGGATCATAGATGTTCATTAAAATGAACATTAGATAAGGGTTAGATCATTGCAACTAATTATATGATTTTGTATATCTAGTTGAACAAAATTGACGAAGCATAACTACCAAAAACTATAAATTATGAGATCTTTTTTTGGGGAGCTTTACTGTAACTAGCTACAAGACTCTAGATTTGGGATATATTGGTAGCACGAAGAGTCTAGTTGACATGCCTAAGGCTGATTAGATTAGTTTGATATTTGAAACATGTTTTTGAAGGAAAACCACTTGGTAGTATTTTATTGTAGGAAAAAGGTAAATGGAACAACACATCATTTTTGCCAAAAAATTGATTTGAATTTTCAAATAAAGGACTTTGAAAGGTAGGGATGACATCCTACATCTTAACCCATAGCTTGAAAAAGTTAATATTAATTTTTGGTACTATTTTTATAAGATGTAAGGCCAACTGAGAAAAGGAGTTAAGAAAAATAGTATAAAGGGAGACTTTTTGGTTAAGCACATATGCCAATGCTTATGCTATGATGCAATTTATATGGGAGAGTATTCTATATGTTGGTTAGATAATATTTTGATGATCAAAGAAGAGTGGAGATTAAGTTGCATGAGAAGTACTAGGGATGGAAAAAAAATAATCCACTAATTAGGATATCAGCATAGTCACAGTTTTGGTAATATCTTATACTACCTGCAAAGGTGTATATTGTTGTAAAAATAGTGGGATCACCCAATTTTCAATACAATTCCAAAAAGAGTTGAGGCATCTAGAAAGGTGTGCTCCTATCATAAGGATAAATACAACATATGTATGTAATGGACTTCTAAAAGGGTAAACACCTTTCATAGGGTGCTTTTTCTTATTGGATCAATTTTTAGTTAACATTCCCACAAAGGCTTCCCCTTGGCTAGGAATTCCATAGTTGAAAAAATATGGTCTTATGTGTTTCTTTATAGGATTATAATTATTACTGTTTAATTTGAATATTTATACTTGTTTATTGTTAATTTCTGATATTCATATTTGGAAAAAGCTATTAGAATACTAATTCACCTTACCCTCCCCAACCCTCATAGTATCCCCTATTTTTAATAATTATTATTAGAGGTCAATTACTTAGAAGAAGTTCAAAGCTTAGGCGGAATACTATGGATACATAATACTTGTAAAATAATCTTGAGGCAACTCTTGAAGAATTATATTTAGAAAATAAAGAAAGAGAAATGATGAAAATCAGACTTGGAGATGGAAAATATTTCATTTAAAAGATGAAATATGAAATATAGAATTTAAGAACCAAAAGAATGGAATTAATTAAATAGATCAAGTACTCTAAATAAATTTTAAATCCAAATAAAGAGAATGAAATACAAAATAATAAAATGTTTGATATTACATTTTTCAAGATGAGTATGATATCAGAGGAGAAAAATGAAGAAGTTCAGATCTAAGGACAGTGAATTTACAAATTTAAGTCGGAACTTGCTAAGCTAACATCCAAACTTGAGGATACTAAGTTGAAACATGTTCAACTTTAAAAGTATAACTACATAGTGAAAGGAGAGCTTGTACGAAAAAAAAAACAACATATTACAAATTTATATATGAGCACAGAAAAACATGATAAATATGTAATGCAAAAAAAAAAAGAATTAAAGAAGATATGACAAGGATTGGTTACCTTGAAGGAGAATCATCTAAGGGTTTAGAAATAATTGATGAATGTGGACTTGAATAGAAACCTAATAAATCATCATATCATATCAACCAGACTGCAAACTACATTGAGAAACATGGATATCAAAGGATACCATTCAAAGTTAGATTCTTTACACCCAACAAGTATGGACACATGACGATGGATAGATAGTAAGATTTTATGGATTCAATGAGTTCAATAGTAATATGAGAACCACTAATCTAGCTATGGATGGGGAGTAGTTCAAAAGATAAAGGATTAAGGAAAGAAGGAGGACATGAAAACCAAGGGTTAAAAGAAACTACAAATTGAAAATAAAATATAAAATAAATTAAAAATAAGTGGGGTAAATGATTGAGCAAGAAATCAAAAGACCTCCCATAAACTCACAAAAAAAAGGCATATAAAATAAATACACTAAAAAGAGGTAAAGAGGAGAAAAGAAAATAGAAAAAACCAAACACAACAAAATAAAAAGGAAATACAATAAGAGACACCCATGAAATGAAAAATATAATAAGAGAATACACACACACACACAAAAATGTGCATAGAAACATATATCTATACATGTAACCATACCACCCCCTACTATCTCTCACACTCTTGCACTCTCTCCCATCCCCTACTCTCTCTCTCTTTCATAGAAACACACACTCTCATCCCCCCCTCTCTCTTCTCTCCCATCCCCTACTCTCTAGATCTATCACACACACTCCCATCCCCCTTTGTCTATCTCCCTCTCCCTAATCTCTCTCACACTCTCTCCTATCCCCTAATCTCTCTCTCACTCTCTCCCATCCTTTACTCTCACTCTCTCCCTCTCCCACCACCTACTCTCTATCCTCCATACCCTACACTCTCTCTCCCCTCTCCCATCCCCTACTCTCTCTCTTTTATAGACACACACACACACACTCTTATGCCCCCACTCTCTTCTCTCCCATCCCCTAATACCTAGATCTATCACACACACTCCCATCCCCCTATCTCTCTCCCTCTCTGTCTCCCACTCCCTCTCCTACTACCTACTATCTCTCTCTCAAGTTTTCTATCTCCCTCTCTACTCCCTCTCTCTCATAGCTTACTCTCACTCTCTCTCTCTCCCATCCCCTACTCTCTCTCACACTCTCCCATCCCCTACTCTCACTCTCTCTCCCCCATCCTATATGAGCTCTCTCTACCACCACCTACTCTCTCTCACACTCTCACACTCTCTCCCATCCCCTACTCTTTCTCTCTTACACACATTCCCATTCCCCCTTTCTCTCCCTCTCCCACCACCTAATCTCTCTCCCCCATCCCCTACTCTCTCTCTTTCATAGAAACACGCACTCCCATCCCCCCTCTCTCTCCACTCTCCCATCCCGTACTCTCTAAATTTGTCACACACACTCCCATTCCCTCTCTCTCTCTCCCTCTCCCACTCCCTCTTGCACCGTCTACTCTCTCTTTCTCAATTACTCTCTCTCAATCCCCTACTCTCACTCTCTCTCTTCCATCCCCTACTCTCTCTCACTCTCTCCCATCCCCAACTCTCTCTCTCTCTCTCTCTCCCCCATCCTATACGAGCTCTCTCTACCACCCCTACTCTCTCTCAAACTCTCACACTCTCTCTCATCCCCTGCTCTGTCTCTCTTACACACATTCCCATTCCTCTCTCTCTCTCTCTCTCTCTCTCTCTCTCTCTCTCTCTCTCTCTCCCCCATCCCATATGAGCTCTCTCTACCACCCCTACTCTCTCTCAAACTCTCACACTCTCTCCCATCCCCTACTCTATCTCTTTTACACACATCCCCATTCACCCCCCCTCTCTCTCTCTCCCATCCCATATGAGCTCTCTCTACCACCCCTACTCTCTCTCAAACTCTCACACTCTCTCCCATCCCCTACTTTGTCTCTCTTACACACATTCGCATTCCCCCCCCCCCGTTCTCTCTCTCTCTCTCTCTCGCACTCCCTCTCCCACTACCTACTCTCTCCCATCCCCTACTTTGTCTCTCTTACAAACTCCCATTCCCCCTCTCTCCCTCCCGCTCCCTCTCCCACTACCTACTATCTCTCTCTCACTCTCTCCCTCTCTACTCTCTCTCTCTCTCTCTCTCTCTCTCTCCCATTCCCTACTCTCACTCTCTCTCTACCACCCCAATTCTCTCTCACACTCTCTCCCATCCCCTAATGTCTCTCTTACACACACTCCCATCCCCCCTCTCTCTCCCTCTCCCACTCCCTCTCCCATTGGCTACTCTCTTTCTCTCCCATCCCCTACTCTCTCTCTATCTCTCTCTCCTCTCTCCCATTCCCTACTCGCTCTCTCTTTCTCACACACACCCACCCCCCTCTCTCCTCTCCCATCCCCTACTTTGTCTCTCACTCGCTCTCCCTCTTCCACTCCCTCTTGCATTGCCTACTCTCTCTCTGACTCTCACTCTCACTCTCACTCTCTCTTTCACTCTAACTCTGAATTTGACTCTCTCTCTCTCACTCTCACTCTCTCCCTCTCTACTCTCTCTCTGCTACCCCCTACTCTCTCTCATATTTTCACACTCTCTCCTATCTCCTACTCTCTCTCTCTCTCTCTCTCTCTCTCACACACACACACACACACACACACACACACACACATTTCCATCCCCCTTCTTTCTCCCTCTCCCACTCCCTCTCCCATTGCCTACTCTCTCTCCCATCCACTACTCTCTTTCAAGCTACTCTCTTGAGCTACTTTGTATTCCCCCTCTTCCACTCCCTACTCTCTCTCTCTCTCTTTCACACACATGCACTCCCATCCTCCTCTCTCTCACTCTCCCTCTCCCACTACCTACTCTCTCCCTCCCTCATCCCCTACTCTAAATCTCTCTCTCCCCATCCCCTACTCTTAATATCTCTCTACCACCCCTACTCTCTCTCAAACTTCCTCTCTCTCCCATCCCCAACTTTCAATCTCTCTCCCCCATCCTATACTCTCTCTTTTCCACCCCTACTCTCTCTTGTACTTCCTCTCTCTCCAATCCTATACTCTCTCTAATACCCCTAATCTCTCTCACACTTACTCTCTCTCCCATCTCATACTCTCTGCCACCCCTACTCTCTCTCACACTTCCTCTCTATCCCATATCATACTCTCTTTGTCATCCCTAATCTTTCTCACTTCCTCTCTCCCATCTTGTACTCTCTCTGCTACCCCTACTCTTTCTCACTTCCTCTCTCTCCCATACCCTACTCTCTCCCCTCTCCCATTCCCTACTAAGGCTTGTTTTTACCTTGGAGATCCAACCCAAAGGTTTGGAGTTTATAAATAGGTCTAAGATGTGTTTTCCAACAAACATACAAAAAATGATTAATTTTTCTTGTGTGCTTTCCTTCAAAATTCCTCATGGTTGGGCATTGATAAGATCAGGTTACATGACATTGTAGGTCTCTATGTTGGCTATATAACCATTTTTTTTTTTTTTAATTTGAACTATTTCAAGCCTTTCATCTATAATTTCTTTTGAATGTATGTTCATTTTTTGTCAAAAACCACCATGTACTAATTGGGCTATAGATTTTAGCTTGTTCATCAAATTTTGCAACAACTTAGTTTTTTAGAAACTAGACTCCATTCTACACACTTTGAAAAAAAAGTTTTGATTTTAGATTAGTTTTCAATTATTTCTAGGGGGAGCACATAGATATTTCACATTTTTGGGATGTGTCTAGTTAAAAAATTCATTAAAAATAAATACACATTATAAAATTACCCAAAAAAATTGAGATAAACTACATAGTGTTAAGTAACTTTTGACTAGAGTGATTAAAGAATTTCAAAAAAAAGTTAAATTTTTTTTTTTTTTTTTGGGGGGGGGGGGGGGGGGGGGGGGGGGGTGGTGCACACTTTATACTATGATTTTTTTTTTTTTGAAATAAATAGTACCACTCTTTGTGGCCTCCTTTTTTAAGGACCTAAAAATAAACCATTTTGAAAAATAATTAGTAGTTTAGAAACTAGATTCAAAGGACTACGACTTTTCCTTTTGTCATATCTTAAAATTTTGAGCATAACTATCTTAAAATTCTTGTTGAAATTTAGAAATTGCTGATTTCAAGAAAAAAGGTGTCCACTTATACCCCCCTTTTGGCACCACAACTTGGTGCACTTACCCATATTCTATGTTGCTGATTTACACAAGTATCATGAGTTAGATGATGATGTTGCTATATCAAAGGATTATCCTATGAAGAAGAATGAAGAAGTTGAAAAAATATTGGATCAGAGACTACCTGATTATTATGAATATCTGGTGAAGTGGAAGAACAAACCTATGGAAGATTCTTCATGGATTTTTCAATCTGAGTTGGATTTAGCTTAGATTGTGATATCTCAATGATTCAAGAGAATCATTTCTTCAAAAACTGGTTGTCTAATGCTGGAGCATCTTGGGTTGCACTGCTATCCTACATATTTTTAGTTTTTATCTTGTTGTTGAAATTGGGTTCTGCTAAGACTACATTTTTTGGTTTTTGGGTGGCTGTTGTAGACTATGCAGCTAATTTTACTCAATAAATGAAGGGTTGTTCACATCAAATAGTCAAGAGGTCCTAGAGTAATATTGATGATCTAGAGTGCAAGTCCTAACTCCTTATGAACTACAAGATATGACAATTCTCTCGAAACATCAATTTTTGACAGTTCTATGTGATAGATTTCTATGCTCAATTTTTGGAATGGATGTGCACTTTTACTTGATGAATTAGAATTTGTGAAAAATGATGTTTTTAGAGGACCAAGATATCTACCCACAATTCAATTGTGAGTTCTAACTCAACTGGATCTAGGAGATATCATGATTTTTCTTGAACATCAATTTTAGGATAGTTAATTGCTGATGTAGGCCAACTTGTGTATTTAATTTAGGTTTGTTTTCATTTAATATTTGTTGAGAGATGATTTGTGGCTTCTCCATGTTTTAGAATGATCTATAAGCCATTTCAGCTAGTATAAATAGAGTTTTTAGGCTAGGAGCTAGGGAAAGAAAGAGTTTAGAGGCATTTTTTGAAGAGGATTGTAGAGCAGAACTAGAAAGAGTGAATTTGCTACTAATATTTATGTATGAATGTATTTTGTATCTAGCCTTAACCTAGAAGGCCTTACAATTGGGAATGTATGTTGAATATTTTAAGAATCAATAAAACTATTTTACTCTTCTTCCTCCTTTGGTTGTTTTTCTTTGTGTTTGCTTCCATTGTGTTAACTCTTGTAGGGTGGTTCAAAGAGCTAGATGTGCCATTGGCTCCAGTTTTCCTTATCCTTGTTTGCATAAAAGGAAGATAGAAAATATGGCCAAAATGGAACCCCTCAAGGCACTTTCTAATGTATTACAACTACAACAAGACACAAAGATGTGCAAATCCTAAAGTGTAATAGAGTAACACTTCATCTCACTGTATTTACAAAAATGATACAAAAGGATGTCAAAAAGAATATTCCTTGACCTAAAATACAATCCCTTGACCTAAAATAACCAAGATATCCACCAGAAGTAACTATACAAAGAAATGAATAGAATGTGTCTAAAGTTGAATCTAGAAAAACAACCAACATCATTACAAAGAGTATTGAAGGGCCTTTCCAATGATATAAATAATTCCCAAATTGACAATAATTGGATGGTCAACATATCTCTGCCAAAGTGAAAAATAAAACCCTTGGCTTAGATAGGAATAAAATTAATCAAGAAAGTATAAAAAATGGAAATAAACTACACTAATATGATGGGCTTGGCACCTTTTTGGTGGTATCTAGTTTTCTAAAGACAGAGTCTAGATGAGCAAGAAATGAAAAAATAATTGTAGATAGGTACAAATTGATCTAGAAGGGTTTGTAAGGTGTGTTGGTGTATTACTAATGATCAAATGGTCATTGAGGCAAAAAAATTCTTGAAAACTGTTGAATTCTTCAGAAAAAGAACTTGTAGAAATTATTAGTGGTCAAAAAAATTATGTTGCAAGGATCTCTAAAGAAAAATATACATGCTAAAAAAAATTTCATGGAAAAAAGGTTAGAGCCACTAAAAGTGACCAATGGCCTGAAAAAAATTCACCATGCAAAAGCAATTCCAATATATGGGAAAAAAAGCCAGTACTAAAAAAGAGGCTGTAGGTGAGCTTGGGGTGACATGGAGGCCTGTTTGGGTCAATGCATACCTAAAAGACTCCACCAACCAATATAAATGGCCCAAATAAAAACTATCATATTTCCAAAAAAAAATAAAATTTAAAATTGTAGCTTGACCCAATGTGCATGCGGTATGGGGTCACATCCCCATTTGGACTTTTTGCATCTAATAATGCATACAATTTCTAGCTCATGATGCATGGAATATCTAAGTGATGCCTAGATTTGGAAAAAGCCTATGGGCTCCAACACTAATGACATTACCACTAATATGCAAAAATAATACTAATCAATGGTGTGAAGAGGGTGTATGTGAGGACACATAGAGCATGAGGTGGGGTTTTCTATCAATATGTGTTTGATATTCCACATGTATAGTCAATGGGTCATTGAAAGGAGCATCAACCCAAATAAAATTTCCCTCCCTTTCAATAAACATCACTCTTTTTTGAATAAAGTGCATGTGCATTTCAACATATGTGCTTCTAAAACAATGCTTTATTTTGGAACACATTTTTAAAAATAGAAATTGTGATTGTAAAAATGAATTTGTAACTTTTGAGAAAAAAATGTCACCTTAGTTTCAAAGTCCAAGACCGCACAACATTGGGCTAATTCTTTTTCCCTTAGATTTCAATAGTGTCCAAACTAGACAAATTTTAAATGGAAGTAGGAGTTTTTGAGTGCTCTGGTCTTAATTGTAATGTTCGATTTGGCTCAAAGTGCTTTAGAAAATAGCCCCCCTAGATCTAATACCAAATACTTCACAAAACTAAAACCCTCAAAAGAAAAAACACAGATTTGAAAAGAAAGCCAAGCCTCTATAAATTGAATAGGGACATTAAGATTTGAAACTCTAATACTATGTTAAAGTTGATGAAAGATGAACCCCACATCTCCCAAGAATAACATGAATGCAAACACCTATGATGGAAGAAACAAAGCAAAAGCTATGGAGGTTGGAATTCCAAGATCCATAGAGGATACATTCTTGGGGAGAAAAAGGAGACATTTCTATTAATAAAAAAGTGAATGGGTAAAAGTCCAAACCTATGTCACCCTTTTGTAAAGGAAAGGGCTAACAAAAGTGTAACTATTCACCTTCAATGACATAAAATTGGTATTATTATTTTTAATTTGGAAATGAAATAAACTAATAGAAATGTGTAGAATTAGATGAATTTGAGGATTATAATTTTTAATAGTTATTTGGAATAAGAATTGATATATTTTCCTAATTTTTATATATAATTTTTTAGGTGTTGGAAAATGTTGAAAATTAGGGGTGTTCCCACCACAAAATTATATGGAAATAAACATATTTCCCTTTGATCCTAGACTATTTTATAGATAACATATATATCTAGAACAATAAAAAATAAAAATAGGCTTTAGACCTATATTTTCTGTTTTATATGGATTGAAATTTCAACTTAACTAAAATTGAAAGTTTTCATCTCCCACCGCAGTTTTCAAAACAAATATATTCTAACTAGGAGAAAAAAAAATGCATTCTAGAAGAGGACTCTCTCCTCTAAAATGTCATATAATTGTTAGATTTTTTTGATATGATTTAATATGTTTTTCTTTCTCAAAAGTGACATCTTTTCGAGTGTTAAAATATGTTGCTGTGAAATTTTTTAATTGCAATATACTATATCGAATTAAACACTATAAACTCTAAATGAGAATATTCTTGACTTTGAGCTCTATAAATGTTGTTTATATGTTATAAAAAAAATATCATAAAAAATAGTGAGAGTTATTGAAATGCCACTTTTTGAAATAATTTTATTTCTTTAGTAATTGGATACAAACTAGTATAAAATATGCATGCATTTAATAGACATTTCCAATTGGAAAAGTGTGAGACGATATCTAACTTAGATTGAATGAATTTATCTATACCATATGTTTTAAGAAAAATTAAATTTTAGATAGAAATACTCAAACTCGGTCATTCTGATAAGTCAGCCTAAAAGGTGACACAACTTTGTACTTTTACCCAAATGATTTAATTTACAATTACCATCTTTATAAAATGATAAAGGTAAAAGCTAACATGAATCTTGTTGAGAAAGTTTTGTTGATCATAGAATTAGTGGCACAAATTATAATGAAGGAATCCAATTTTGAAAATTCTTTCCCAACAGTTTGAAGTAAAAGAAATGTGTTAGTATGGCTATATATCTGGGCCTATATTGACCTAATACTTGACTAGTTGGGAAAATGTTTGATGCTTAAAGTGCCAAATTTTAGTATATGTTGTAAAATATTAAAAAAAACATATCCAACCAGATCATTTATTATTCTCCAAGATTTTTTCTTGGGTGTTTAATGAATAAGCCCTTGTGAATATGGTTGGTAGTTCTAATTACCCTAATTAAAGGAGTGTCATGGTTATGTGAATTTCATTGGTGTAAAGAGTCAAAAACATATTTTTGGGTGTCCTCTCATACCTCAAGTGACAGAATATTAGTGGTCTCTTTGAAAGGTTGAATTATAACATCTTATGTTTCCCTTTATAATTTTATTGGTAAGTCTGATATCTTTACTTAAAGAATTGGTTGAAAACCATTGTAGATCTTATACATATTTCCATGCTTTAGAGGGATTTGATTAATTTTAATTCTTGTTAGTCACACTCTAAATCAAGTAACTTACCAGATCTAGAAGACTCTTGTAGAAAAGGTTTTGTAGTGGTATTATGTGTTTGTGTAAGTTGAAGAAAGTGTTGTTGGTTGCCAAGAAATTAGGGAGAGAAATGAAAGTACACCTAGGAAAGAAAAATAATTTTGTTGAGTTTTTGTGGTAAGGTAATAAGAGAGATGTATTTTGTTAAGAAGTATTTGTTGGGTGAGTTTGCAACAATGAAGATATGAGAGAAGAAAGGAGGATAAGAAAAATGTAGAATAAATGAGGAAAACAGAAGTTGAGCATTAGATAAGGAAGCTAAAGAAAGTCATGGAAGAGAAGTCAATATGGGATAGTTATTTGATAAAGGCAATAGAAAGGGTGGTAAAGATATTGAGTAGATGAAGAATGGTATGGAAGAGTTGGAGAAAGTGTTGAAAACCAATAATTAAGTTGGCACTTGACACTTGAGTGCTATCGCCTATATATAAACTAAAAATTAATTAAATTGGAAAAAAATTATTTTGATTAAATTACTTATTAGTCACTATTACATGTTATCTTAAAAAATTTAAACTATCATTTAGGCTTAGAATAGGGTATCATAAAAAAATATAGAAATTTTTTTTAGGATTAGATTAAATTAAATGGTACTGAATATTTGTAGTTTAATTTCTATGCATGTTGAATATAACATAAAAATTAAAAAATTAAAAAGCCAAAAAAAATTTAAAAATGAAACATTTGAAAAATGAAAAATGAAAAAATGAAACATGAAAATTGAAAAGCGAAAAAAATGAAAAGTATTCAAACAATGAAAAAATATAAAATGCATAAAAAAATTTTAAAAAATAAATGATTCACAAGGGGCATAGGAAATGTCCTACCAAAGCTATCAATGATTAATGGTGATCCTATCAAAGGTTTGTAGTGAGAGAACATTTGATAGAATAGATCCTAGTCCCTAGTTAATGAGGGGTCCTTTCCTTAAAAAATTTATAATTATCATAGAATCCAATTCAATTTCTAGGTTTTTTCATTCAAGAGTCTTTCACAGTTCGAGGCCATCAACTAGAGCCACTAATTATACCCAATTATTAGTCTCTACTGTAGTTGATTTTGCTACTTTTGTGATATTCCTATCTTTACAATAATGGGTACTACACCCAATGCCTTCTTGGATTTCCTCTTGAAGCTCCATCAAATGTTCAAGTATAAAGAAATCTTCTTTGTGTTAATTTCTAGGATCATTTTTGTTAATGTGGATGTTACTAAAATTTTATAGATATGTAAAATCTAAGTAGAAAGATAGAGAAAGTGCATGAATGTGATAATTACCATCAAGAATGTCTTTTTATTATTCATCAAAAGATAGATACAAATGATATTTACAATTGAGAAGTGAAATGAAAATTTGAATGTCCATATTTTCTCACACAAGTTGTGAGATTAGCATTCATTGCAAAGAATGATCCTATCCTATTCTAGTGAAAGTACATAAAGAAATGAAATGAAATAGCATAAGGGTCATAAGGAGCTAGCCACTTCTTAGTTATGACTAGCTGTTGCATGCTTGTATTTTGGTTTAATCATTGCTCCAGCTCTACAAAGTCTAGAATCTTGCAATAAATAGAGAAGAATGAGTTAGATTATTTTGATCTAAGTAATGTCAGGTCACCTCCCCTCAAATGAAAAAGAATTTCATTCATGTTGTACTTGCATAGAACTGGAAAAGAAAAATCAATGGCATTGCTAGATGAAAGAAAATATTCAAAAAACTAGGCAGGATTTGTTTTGAGCTAAAAATAAAAACAATAGAAAATCTAGATACAAAGCGTAATATATGCAACACTTGTGATGTGTTAAATATGCAATGTATGAGAATTTCAAACTAGAAAAATCCCAGATAGGAAGAAGAATAAGCCCCGTCACATAAAGATTATGTTTCTATGCAAGCTTTTTGTTGTCTTTAGAGAAAAAGTAGAAGGATTGGTTATTATAGCATAGTGGTAAAATAAAGAAGAAACTATATACATTTTCAAAATGCTTTACAAATATAATTTGAATGCTATTGCACATAAGAAGAATAGATATATGAAATATATATTAGATTTGCATAACATGAAGTGGTTCAAAAACAAACTCACATGATTTTTATCTGCAAGGGAGCTTCATGATTTAAACAAAAGAAAACAAGGCACGTGACTATCATTTGCTAGCAAATTTGTTACAAAGAATGCTATGTTCTTTTAGAAAAGGTCCGATGTTTTCTAGTAAATGTAGACAAAGGGCAAAATGAAATAGAAAAAACATTTTTAAAAAGTAGCATGGGTTTTGTGGCGCTTCAAAATTCATCAAATAGATAACTTATAGCTGCAAGAGAAATGTCACAATTTGCATTGAGAAATCTAGTTTAGCACTTCAAATGCTAAACAAAAGCCAAATAGCTATAGAATGGTTTCAATTTGCCATTCAAAATGCTATTTAATCAGCTCCACATGAGGAAGATGCTTCAGAAAATTATAGTAGAAATAATGGTCATTCAAGATAAATTCAATAGCAGGAGAGTTCACGGAAACAACAAAATTAAACTCCAAAAATGATGCTAAGATAATAATGTGAAGAACCGATCATGGCTACAATAGCAACATGAATAGCATTTAAAAACCTGAATCATGCCCATTAAAAGTGCAGGAGATTTCATCAATTCAAATTCCAAGCCATGAAAAAAAGAAATCTCAAAATATAGTGGTGAAGTAGGGCTCCAAGTGTGGTCTTTTAAAAGAAAAAGCCGCACGTTTTGACTGACCAAATGACCTAGTCGTAGCTGAAAAAAGACTCTAAAATGGTGTTGAGAATGTACAGAAATTAGACATGTGAAACTCCAATAGAAAATGAACAATTCCAGTAAACTTTAATGACCATTAATGCCTAGAAATCAGGCACATTGAACTCTAGAGTGGCATGAAAGATGTAGCAAACCACGCACAAAATTGAATACGAATGAAGGCCAGAAGTTTCTCCATCATTGTCGGCAAGGTGTTTTTTTAAAACCCTATTCTTCTTCTCTCTCATATATTGATAAGACTGAAATGATATAATGTGTTTTTGCTTTACCTTTACCTTAGCATATTATGTTTAATTTCATAAAGATTTCGGGTCCATTATGCTCACTTTGTAAAAAAATTTACATGTATATACTATGGTTATTTGAAATAAAATTTATAATAATAATAATGTCTTAAAATATAGTTTTTTATATATTATATTTGTTTTATTAAATACTATTGATATATTTACTTAATAAGACATTATTTAAAATTATGTCAATTAAGTGAATTGTCAATATCATTTAATAAAATAAATATAATACAAAAAAATTATTTTAAAACAATAATGTTATTATAACTTTTATCACGATCATATATATTTGTAAAATTTAAAGCTTGATAGTTGGAACTTATAAGCTAATTGTCAAAGTCTTAATTGCATTAGGAGAGTTGGCATTTCTAGTTGCCAAGTCTTGAAGGTCAATTTCAAAATTGTAAATGTAGAGCTTTTATTGTTGCCATGTGTTTTAGAAGTAATGTTGCACTTTGAGTCTTGACTAGGGACTTTAGAGTCATTTTTGGAGAAATTTATGGAGATTTTGGAGTTCCATTTGACTTGTCACCATGTGACTATTATGGAGTAATAGTTTGACATTGATTGGAGGTCTTTTGGAGTGGTTAGAAGGCTTATTTTCAAGGTTTTATGATTCTATCCGACCTACACTTCCTAATTTTATGGGTTTGTTGTTGAGTTTGGAAGTTGATATATACTTCTTATTTTTAAATGAGATGCAGTTCTTAGTTATGTAGAAGTGGGCTCTTAGTGATTTTCTCTATCCTTTGGCCATTTTTCTACATTTCTTTTATAACTCAATTGATGATATATGTAGAGATCACCTTGGACACCATTTTTGATGAGTTTTATCACCTTCTTGCTAGTTATGGAGTTGTGTATTAGTGTGATTGGATAAAGCTATTAAATGAAGTTCTTCATTTCTTTTAGTTTGGTCTCACTGTTATGCCTATTCTATAAAGAGTGCAATGTGTAGGTTGTAGATTATGTTATAAGGATGTCATAAGTTCATTATTGTGATAGTTATTTTTTCCTTTACTGGACAAGTATGCAATTATAATTTTTTGCAAAACACTAATGTACATGCATCACAAAGGCAAGCTGTGTGAATCTATTAATGATCTTTTGGGTTTCAAGTGTTAGAGTTTATCTGAACATCATCAGTTCAAACTTTAGGTGCAATCACCATACGTTCAATTTTATTTTTCCATACCTTTCTATCTCTTTCTCTCATAAGTTTTCCAGCTTTAAGTGAAGCATCTGATAGGAACCAACCTAAAAACCAGAGGTCTCACTTCATTGCATGTCCCACATAGAAGTGATTCCCATGTTATACCATGATTATCGAACTCATTCAGTTCAGTATTAGGTGCAAATTTTGGCACTTAATAGTAGAATCATAGCCATTGCTATTGATAATTTTCCAAATGCAAATTTGAGGACTCATAAATATGAAAGGAGGAGACATGTCTCTATGGTTAAACATCATTAGTTAACATATTAACATAATAGTAATATAAATAATATGTTAACATAATAAGTCATTAGTTAACATTAATATGTTAACCATGTATGTAATATATAATTTTATAATAATATATAATGGGCATGTATAGGATTTGTTGAAAATATTCAAGATATGATAGGTTATTGAGAGGGGAGGGGTGAATCAGTAACCTTAAAACTTTTAAATAATTCTCAATTTTAACCATATATACTATTCACCATTCATTCATCTAATCTACTGCATATATGAGAGATCAAAGATTTATAACACATGTACACAGTGATTTGATAACCCAGAAACATTCCAAATAGAAAGTAAAACTGGGGTGGGGATGATACCCACAAAACTTCATTACTACAGTATGAAGTTAGCCTGTTAAGGCTTACATTGACCACTTCTAGTGATCTGCCCTATTAGAAGCACAAAGGACTGCTAGGTCTGCCTTGTTAGAGGATTTACAAACATATAATGAAGTATGCACTCTATTAGGAGATTTATACAAAGACTGTTAAGTCTACCTTGTTAAAGGATTTACAAAACTGATTCACCTATTAGGATGAAATAGTGGATCTACTTACAACTTGATTGCTAATTAGATCCTTGAAGTATAGATCACCTCTTATGACTGATGAATCTTTACTATTCCTTGTAGACCTTGCTGAATACTCTGCTTTGCTGCTAATTCGCTTTCATTCTTCTCAAAGCATTACATGTATTTCTTGATACTCACATGAATACATTGTAAATTATATAATACATTACATATATACCATTCCAATAATTACAATTGAAGGGTCGGCCAAAAATCAAGTGAACAAAATATTACTAAGTCAGCCAAATAGTAGAAAATTTGGGTTCTTCAAGTTGACTTGGTAACCTTCTGATACTCGGCATCCAATACATTACTTGGCATTGTCATGCACTCAATAGAAGTAGAAGCTCGGTCCATTCTAATCACACAATGTAGCTTGGAACTCGGTAACCATTGGAGACTCAGTAGATATAGTATCACACAGTAAAATTTGAATCCTTCGTTTACCTTGCTTTGACTCGGTAAACACTACAGTTTCATTACTCGATAAACATTGGACTTCCATCACTCAATAAACACTATGAAGCTTGATGAACACTGTATGCTTGGTAGATACTACTGGCCTGCACACCCACTCAGTAGATTCATGAATGCTTGGTATGAACTGCTTGACTACACACTCACTCGATAGCTTTAGGAATGCTCAGTATGAACTACTTAAGTGATGAACCTAGTAAATGCTCATTATACATTTTAGATTGAGTGATGAACTCGATAATCATTCAAAATTGAGTAAGTGTTGTCACTAATGACAAATAAAATATAATGCCAACAATCTCTCCCTTTTGCATTAGTGACAAAACACTAATAAGCCAAAACATATGTACATAACCTGACTCAATGAATTTTGGTTTTTCAAAATTGATCTTTGTAGAACTGTTGCATATACATTTCTATATATCGTCTTGATGACTAATAATGTATATATAAAGATTCTTGTGTACACATCCTAACTCCCCCTTTCACTTATAATGATAAATCTTCTCACTTATTATTCTAAATCTCTCCCCCTTTTTGACAATAATGCCAAAGGACTACATATATAGTTTATATGACTACACCAAAGTGAGATAGAAAATCTTGATGTACCTTAAGGATGGTGTCAAAAGTATTATCCCAAGTCTACTACAAAATTTGATAGGTGGAGAGAGAAATTTGAACTTCTGCTGATAATTGGATCGTGTGATCAGCCACTGAGAAGTTCTGATCTTGGCCCAATGTTTTACAATGAGCAATATGTTTCTAAATTGTGTCCATGGTAGGAAGGATCATGTTTTGGATATCTATGAGTGTAGACTGGATCCTTGCTTCCTCTCTCCGTAGTTCTACTTGTACATTTTCCAAATATCTAATTTTAGTGTGATGGGAGGAGTCCACCTTTAGCTTGGATGCACTTGATTGCATATCAATGTCAATCTTATTTTTCTTATCCTTTATTTATTTAGTAAAACTAGAAACATCACAAAGTTTGGCGAAAAGTGATGCTGCATTATTAAAAGAATTTTCAAAATTACCCAAAAATGTTGACAATTCAACTTGCTTGATTGCTATCTTTTGAGCAATATGCTCTAGCATCTTATTATCAAATTTCCTTTTAGCTTTTTCAATTAGTTTCTCTTGTCTAGAAGAATCTTCATTAAATTTATGTACTACCTCTTCTAATTGAATCAAAATGTGTTGATTAGAATCTACTTCAACACCTATATCATCTATAATTATATCCTTGGCATTCTCAATTATTCTGTATTCCTTATCCCTTTCTAATCTTAAGTATTTCTGCATAGCTTTCATCTCTATGAGTTGACTAGCTAACCTCATCTCTTCAATGGTAGCATTGTCATAGTCAATCTTTGGAATCACTATTTTTGTGTCTAAGTCAATGTCTTCTCCAATTTCCTTTCCAGTGAACAGAAGTTTTAATGGATGCTTTTGTTTGACTTCTGTAATGACTAGTTTGACATTAGGAATAGACACAATAGTGGAGATAGAAGGGCTAGCAGTGAAAAATGGGATAGGATTCAAGGATTGAATATCGATAGAAGTACTAACCAGATCAAATACTGAAACAATTTCCAGAAATGGTATCACACTCGATAGAGTGCCCATAGTAGTATCTGAACTGATTGGAGTTGAAGTGGATACAAATAATGCTGATGAGAACAAAACTATAGAACTTACTAGAATTGATAGAGACAAAATTGTAGAACTTACTGTTACACTCATTGATGGTGAAGGAGCTAAGGAGGTTGACTTGGTAACTAAAGAAGTGATAGATAGCTCAGTAGATGAAGTGCTTGGCACATCTATTTTAGATACCTGGAGGTGGGAGGTGGCTAGTGAAGATTGAGCTATGGTAGTGACTATTGTGCTCAAAATTTCACTTAAAAAAGCTATCTCCATAGTAGATTTAACTATCTTTGGTGGAAAGTGAGGAAGGGATGTAATAACTTCTACTACAATTTTTACTAGATCCTCTTCATCTTTTTCTTCCTCAAGTGCTTCTTCCTCCTTGTCTTCTTCCTCTTTTTCTTCCATGAGTGCATGCATCTCTCCTAGAGTAACTGTGATGGATGGAGTGCTATCAAAATCATCGTTGTCACTACTATCATTATCTTTGATTACAATAGGATCATCACTGGGCTTTTGCAGATGATAGATGTTCTTCCACATGTTTTTTGCATCTCCTACAACATGCTCAATGTCCATAGTTAAAATCAAACATGTGTGAAATCTAATCAACATTTTACCTTTATTGTTGCCTTTATTTCTGCTTCAGTAAGACTCGGTAGAACATTCTCAAGGATTGCTTATATATGTCTTTGGAAGTTTGGGTTGCTGACTCCCATCTTGGTTGCAATCTCTCCAATAGCTCTTTGGAGATTTGAGGGGCAAGCTGGTCTAGGGAGTATTTCCATTTTCCCATCTTATTGAGTACTAGTTCCTCAATCTACATTTTCTCTGCATCAGTCCTTGTTTCAAATTTCAATGCCTTGAAATTTGTGGTGCCAGCTCCCTCTTCCAATTGTTTTAGCCTTTCCTCAAATGTGAGCGGAGGCTTGACAAGTACAGTTTCCTGCTTGCCTTGTCTAGTTCTTCTAGAGAATACTACAATAGGTTGCTTCTTATGTTTGGTGATGATCACCTTCCCTTTCTTTTTTGGTCATTCCCCTTCTTTTTTAGATTCAAGTTCTTCACCTTCTTCTTCTTCTTCTTCTTCATCCTCACCTTTTCCTTCAGTAAGCATAAGAGGGCCAATTGTAGTTTTTAATTTGGCTATCTTCCTCTTTCCTTTGCTTATAGCCTAGGGTACCTTGATTTCAAGCTCAATTCTAGGATTTGCTTCATCATAAGTGCCAAAGGTAGGAAGCTTAGGATCTACAGGCTCATTTAGCAGTACTTCAATAATGTCCTTGTCTTCATCAATATTCACCTCATAAGGAAGAGGTTTCACCCATGCAACTCAAGGTCTGACTGCCTGAATGTATACTCTATCATAGTCAACCATGAAGCATACATCATCTTTGTAATATTCAACTAGTTTTGGTGGAATTCAGAACCTATTATTCATTCTTTCCTTGAAATCTTCAAACTAATTATCCATAACCTTCTCAAAGTTTTCACCCATGTTAGCAATAAACTCATTAATCTAATATAAAATTGGAATATCTTTTCTCCATACAACTGAGCCCTTCAATGGAAAGAATTTTTGAATATAGAAAAATAAAGAAATTAATAGGGAACCAAATTTGCAAGGATTATTCTTTGAAGTCCTTATGATGTCCATATTCTTGTTCAATTGTTTCAACAACAATTCTGACAGGTCAAATTCAAGATTTTTCTTCACAATTTTGAATGCCAAATCAACAGCCTCACAGGGAACACTATTCAAATGACTGGAGCTATAAATTTTGTGGGCAATGATGTGAATACCAAACCTTAATTCAGCATCAGATACAGTGCTGACCTTCAAACCTCTACCATCCCATTTAGCTAGGGTTTTCTTCTGTAACTCCTCCCGACCTACGATTTTGGTAGTTTTCAATTTACTTAGCATGGGGAGACCGATAATATTATGAATCATCTTCTTGGTGACTAACACTGGCTTCTCTAACCATAGTTTCCCATTGTGAACACATCTGAGTATGTACCTGATCCACTTAATTTGGAAACTTCTTGGCATATGTGAGATATGGATTAACCCTTTGGTCTCTAGATGCTTATGCTCCAGTTTCAAAGAGCCATCAACACTCATTTCTCCTAGGGCATTGTCCCTCTCTAGGTTTCTTATCTCCTGAATAGAACATTTGAAATGTGTACAAATGTCATTTACGAGAAGTACCTTTGGTGGAGTTTGCGATTGAGCTCCATTGGGGTCGAGTGATTCTGCAATTACTGGAACTAGCTTGAAATTTGGCACCTTCCAGTCCACACCTTTAAGTAGCATTTCAGAACCTCTTTTTGCCTTGGTGCTGCTACTACTCTCGGATGCCATTGCTTCTTGTAGGTGTAAGAAAATTTTGAACAAATTCTTTTCTTGAAAATCACTTGAAATTGCTTGGAATTTTCTTTGGAATTGTTGGAAATTTCTTAGCTCTGTAATTACGATGAAGAATGAAATCAAATTCTACCCTTTTGATGATAATTTTTTCATAAATGCTTGGTATGAAGGTAGTTGAGATGACATACTACTTGACAAGTTGTCATTCACTTGCTCGGTAGAATCTTACAACTTGGTGATCGAATAAAACTTTTGTTTCTCTCGACCTAGCTCGGTAAGGTCTTCAACCAACTTTCCTTGGTAGATGCAACTCGGTGAAAGATATACTTTCTTTGATCCTTGTGTATCTAGAATACTAATTTGATCATTTTTTTTCTTTTATTTTGGAACTGCTTGAGATATCACTAGAAGATGTAGTTTCATATCTTTGTTTATGGATCTTAACTAGAGATGGTGGGTTCACCCACTTCTTGAGTGACATTGCCATCATTTGAACTATCTTGCTCGGTAGATTTAGGAATCCACTGTTGCCTCATCTTCTTCTGAATGTTATCAGCTTTAGCTTTCTTTTCATCTTCAACTCTTCCTATGTTCATGCAGTTTTTAGCTATATGACCGAGTTCTGTGCATGTATAGCATCTTACAGTAGTGTCCTTCTTTAGGTGATGTCTTGCACAGTTTATACCGATATGTCGATATTCTTCACAATAATGACATCTGCACTAGGTATTGTAGTCCCATCCAAATATTTCTTTGATAGTTGTTCAATTGAATTGAATGATTTGGATATGCATTGGAATGCCTTGTGACCATGCTTCTTGCATTTGTGACAATTTCCTTCAAATTTTGGTTTCTCCTTGCATTCATTAGCTTTATGACCATGCTGACTGCAATTGTAGCATTTATCATTGAATTTACCTTTTCCATTGCTCCAACACTTGTTTGATGTGTGATCTAAATTACCACAATGATTGCAAGTAGGTCTTTGATTCCTTTGGGCACCTTGTTTGGAGGTTTCACCTTCTTCCTTATAACCAAGACCAGCTTTACCTTTTTGTCTATAAAGAGTATGCTCACTTTGTTGATTTAATTGAGTCATGTCTGCTTGAGATTTCATAAATCCTTTCATTTACTTGATTTTTAGTGATTAAGTCATTTTCCAAAATTTCATTGATTTTTCTTTTAGATCTTAAGTCACTTTGTAAGCTTTCATTGATTTGTCTTTCAGTGATTAAATCATTCCTCGGGCTTTTATTTTTAGATCTCAGATTCATACTTTTTTTATTTGCATTAGATAGTTGATCTATAAGATCTTCATGCTAAAGGGATTTATTATTTCTTGTCTCTAAGTCTTCATTTGTCTTGTTTCTCTATTCCAAAACTTCACATAGCCTGATTGATTGGATTTCTTGTTCTCTTTTAAGCTTTCTTACTTCTTCCTGCAGAGAGCCATTCTTTGCTAGGAGTTCCTTGATTGCCTCATTAGCTTCATCTAAACTGCTTGATGGTAAAAGGTCTTCAATCTTTTTTTCAACATACTAATGGTCTTTCATTTGTCTGGTAAGTTCCTTCCTTCTTTTCGGCGATTGGGAAAGATGCTCCTTTTCTTCTTTGAGTTGAGCCATAGCCATTTCCAGATCTAGCTTTTCATTTTCAATAGCTTTGTCAAGTATGAATATCTCCATTGTCCTTGATCTTTTCTCAAGTTGTCAAACTTTATCCTAAGAACCACAAAAGCTCTAATACCAATTGTTGGAAATATTCAAGATATAATAGGTTACTAAGAGGGGAGGGGTGAATCAATAATCTGAAAACTTTTAAATAATTCAGCACTTTAACCATATATACTATTCACCATTCATTCATCTAATCTACTACATATATGAGAGATAAACCATTTATAACACATATACATAGTGAATTGATAACCTAGAAACCTTCCAAATAGAAAGTAAAACTGGGGTAGGGATGATACCCACAAAACTTCGTTACTGCAGTATGAAGCTAGCTTGTTAAGGCTTACATTGACGAATTCTGGTGATTTGACCTATTAGGAGCACAAAGGACTACTAGGTCCACCTTGTTAGAGAATTTACAAACATACATTGAAGTATGCACTCTGTTAGGAGATTTATACAAAGACCCTATTAAAGGATTTACAAAATTGATTCACCTATTAGGATGAAATAGTGGATCTACTTACAACTTTACTGCTAATTAGATCCTTGAAGTATAGATCACCTCTTGTGACTGATGAATCTTTACTACTCCTTGTAGACCTTGGTGAATACTCTACTCTGCTGCTAATTCACTTTCATTCTTCTCAAAGCATTACATGTCTTTCTTGATACTCTCATGCACACATTGTAAATGATATAATATATTACATATATACCATTTGAATAATTACAATTGCAAGGTTGGCCAAAAAACAAGTGAACAAAACATTACTGAGTTGGCTAAATAGTAGAAAACTTGGGTTCTTCAAGCTGACTTGGTAACCTTCTGATACTCGACATCCACTGCATTACTTGGCATCATCATGCACTCGATAGAAGTAGAAGCTCAGTCCTTACTAATCACACAATGTAGCTTGGAACTTGATAACCATTGGAGACTCGGTAGATATAGTATCACTCAGTAAAAACTGAATCCTTCATTTAGCTTTCTTTCACTCAATAAACACTACACTTTCATTACTCAATAAACACTAGACTTCCATCACTCAATAAACACTATGAAGCTCAGTGAACACTGTATGCTTGGTAGATAGTGTTGGGTTGCACACCCACTCGATATCTTAATGGATGCTTGGTATGAACTACTTGACTACACACTCACTTGGTAGCTTTAGGAATGCTCGGTATGATCTACTTAATTGATGAACCTACTAAATGCTCGGTATATATTCTAGACTGAGTAATGAACTCAATAATCATTTAGAATCGAGTAAGTGTTGTCACTAATGAAAATACAACATAATGCCAACAGGATCATGGTCAACCAAACTATGTTCCTAAGTGGTAATAAAAAAATGGCAAATTAGGGTTATGTTGACTTGACGTGTAATTTTCTACTTGTGATAATCTTTATATCAAAAATTTGAGAAAAGAGATCTCTAGGAAATTTAATTTAGTTTCTAAACTACTAGGCCTTATTTGAAAAAATCTAAAAAAATCATTGGTCAAAATTTTAAATTTTAATGCAATAGAACAAAAATTTTGAGATAAAAAGAAGAAGTTGACTAATGTCTAACCACCTAAATCAAAATCAAATGATAATATTTTTTAAAAATATTCTATATAAAAGAAGTATACTCATGCCTAGATGTCACACATATTTTGGTTTATTTTTATTCTAAATAAATAATTAATTATTAATTTTCTACTTTAGTATTTTCGGAATTAAAAAACTTTTGTGTTTGACCACCTTAACTCATTCAAAACTTTGAACATTGATATGATGTATTGATGATAGTGTTTGTCATTGATGACAACATATTAGTAAGTTTGTAAAGACTGAAAGAGTAGCAAATTGTGATCTTTGTATTAAGAAGATTATATTATTTATCTATTGATGCACAATTTCTAATGCATACTACAATATGTCTTTATTATAAGGGTAAGTATGCAGAACATGAATTGATAGTGTGTGAAAGATATTATTGATCTACAGAGAATTGTATTGAAACAAAGTATTTAGAAAGTAGTTCCTATTGTGTGATCATTGCAGTTCATCACAAATGAAATGAAAAGTTGTGCAGTTAACTAGAGATAGCATACTAGCTGGTGATGATGTCAAAGAGTGTGCATGCATGAAGTCACATGAGTAAAAGTCTATTTATGATTGCGAGTTGACAACATTAATTAAATGTATATTCATTTAATTGATGTATTATAATTAAGTGGGAAGCTAACTCAAGGATTTATTATTGGGCATGGTATAAAGGAAAGATGTTTTCCGTGTTTAAGAAATAGAAAGCATATGGGACTTGTGAACTATTGAGTAGTACAGTGTTATAGAAGCAAAGTGATTTACTAATGCGTGTAAGTGACCTTAAGTGTTATTATTATTGAGTATAGAGTTCCAAATTTGATTGCATGGTATGAAGGAGAAGAAGTCTAATGTACTAGATAGAGGAAGAAGTAGAAGCTTGTTTCACATCTATTATTTTGAAAGGAGTAGTATTGAGGTCAATCGGATAGTGGGTTCATTGATATGATCCTGAAGCTATTTGAATAGTTGGTTCAACTATCTTTCACTACTCCTAATAGGGTTAGAATCTCCTAACAGGGATTCAAAGTCTCCTAATAGGGACTCATTGTACTAAATGTTGTAATAGACTCCTAATGGGGTCTATTCTCTAACAAGGAATATTTATTTATATTAGTACATCATCTTCTGGGCAACATTCCACTAGGATTTTCCCTCTAATCAATAGTTTCCCTAGTCAACATATCTAGTGTTTATGTGTATATTTGTATGGTTGCTACATACTTTGATTGAATGTTTAAGTTTGTTTAAAGAAGATAAGTGTTTTAATTATTGGATAACTAATTCACACCCCCACCCCCCCCCCCCCCCCCCCCTCTTAATTACATGGTGGACTATTGTTTCTAACATCATGTATATAATTACAAATAAGAGAGAGACTACAAAGAGTAGATAAATATAAAAGATAAAAATAATTATCTTCACATGAAGATTTAGAAATAATATTTTTAGATTATTTGAGAATGGAACATCTTCCCTCTAAATAAGGTTAAAGTGGGAATGGAACATTGACTATTATTACCCCCACAATATAAAATTTCCACTCATTTGAAAAATTTTGTATCAAATATGACAACTCCTTTCCAAATTCCAACTTTCTCTTTTCATCCATTGAAGTTCCAAACATTCATTTAGTTTAATACTAGAAGGGAACACATCCTTCCATTTTATCAAACCCGTCCACAATACGCCAATATCTTGATTAAGTATGATTGTGCCACATGAATGACTCTACAACTCATATGTAAAGTGTCATTCATAAAGGAGAGACACATAGATGGTTCAAATGAATTCTTTAAAAAACTTCATTAATGTCTCACAACAACTTTAATTTCCTTACAATGACTTTCAAAAATACAAGTGACATCATTTAGAAGTCATCATTTCCTCATGATGTACATAGGGGGTAGGATAATTAAAATCAAATAGTCATGATGTATGAATCATGGTCATCTTGACAAAAATAATTTATTGACCACTAGAGAAATCCATTTCAACATTATTTACTCCCTCTTAATCAATAAGACCAAGATCACTAAAAGTTAACTAAATAACATCCTCTTTCTTCTCCCTCTCTTTTAGGGTTTCATGAAATATCATCCTCCCTCTAATTCTCAATCTCCCTCTTTTCCTGTAATAACATTCTTAGAGGAAAAGATCGAGGCACATAGCTCTTATAAAAAAAAATATAACAGAGAGACTATAGTAACTAGATAAATAAAATGCCCAATGATAGTTCTATATAATAAGATCATTTTAATGTAGAAAAAAAAAATCTAATTTATTTTTAATCATTTTTTCATATTTGATTATGTATTAAATTCTACCCCTTTATATTGACTAATTTTTCAAAATTGTGTGTGTGTGTGTGTGTGTGTGTGTGTGTGTGTGTGTGTGTGTGTGTATGTGTGTGTGTGTGTGTGTGTGTGTGTGTGTGTGTGTGTGTGTGTGTGTGTGTGTGTGTGTGTGTGTGTGTGTTTGTGTGTGTGTGTGTGTGTGTGTGTGTGTGTGTGACCCATATTCATAATTGTATATCCCACAAAATTTAGATATAATGATCTGAATCCATAATAATATCAAACATGGAAAGGAACAAAATTAAATTTTATTAATAGAATATACCTTTATTACACTTACCTTATTTTATGGCTTTTCCCCCTTAAGGAAAGTATCTATCTACCATGCACGATTTTCATCCATTTTGTTTTAGGTTATTATCTCTATTTTCTCCATGTAACAATTCACATAATGGATTGTAGATTTACATTTACTCAAGTTTGGACACAACCTACATGGGTCCCACATTTTCCTAACATTGGAAATTTTATCCTCCCCTTGTACACACTCCTTATCCACTATGTAACTAATATAATAGTTCTTATAGTCTTATCCATCATTTACTAATAGTATTAGTTACTCTGTTAAAATCCTTAGGAAAGAAAAATGATAATCTTATTCAAATATAATTATTTAGGTTAATATTTTTTAGAAAAAATTATGTTTTAAAATAATATTATAATTTATTATACCATTTTAGATTAGTTCTTTCCCTCCTAGGAGACTCGATTGGTCTAATATTTGAAATTATATGAGTTATCATTACACATGAAAATTGATAATATCTATATATAAATAAATCAACAAGGAAGAGTAGGGTATACCTCATATGTTGTCCTTTGACATACCTTAAACTCAATCAGTGTCTCCCATCACAACATATAGTAATAGGCCATTCATATTAATCATAGTGCATTCAGGTGTTATGTGCTTTTATGCTGGAGCATTAGATAGGCCATTATCATCAACTTTCCTATGTATTAAACTCCATCACTGGTCTTGATTGTGAATAGTTCTTTTAGTATAGAAATTAGTACATCACCTTTTCTTTCACTATTTTTTTTTCTTTTATTGCTTATTCCTTCATCGTGGTTAATTATTGATCCTTGATTTCTCCAACAAGACTTAGAAATAATTTGAATAGGCCATGTAGGTCCATATCTCTATGGTGTGGCCATGTAAGATACTTTCTTTTCATTTTTTTAAAACTTCCTCATGCCCCCTGCAATCTGCTCCACATCATCTGTTTATTTACCCTCATCTCTCTATGTTGAGTTTTCTTAGCTTTCTTGAAGATTGAGGATTAACTTCTTTTATTTTAATCTCTTTTGCTTGTTTGGTACATTTCTTCCTCATGTTGATTAATGTACTTATTTTTTCCTCTTTTTTTGTTTATATTCCTTCAATATCAATATCAAATAAAGACTTTTACCTAATAAATCGTACGATAATCCCAATTCCTTGGCTAGCAACTTAAATCAATGCAATATGCATATCATCAATAATCATGGTGTTCTCCTCCAAGGATGTACATGTTTGAGATTTTGATGATTGTATATATTATTCATATTAATGAGCACAGTTTCTTTTGCATATTTTGTATTCTACTAGTTATATATTAGTATGTTAATAAAGTTTTGTGAACTTTTCCCTTCCTATTCAATGAATAAAGGCATCCAAATCTCCATCAATGAAGTTGAGTGAAACACAATAGTCTCAATTAGTTAGTTTAATCAATGGATGACTCATTCATTTGCAATGCCTAATGCTTGGGGCACTAATATTCAATAATAGGGTGTAGCATATGTTTTTATGCACATAATTTATATCTTACATGTCTTTGACTGCACCCATAGTTTTGAAATCATTTACCAAAATCTTTTGCCTCTCTTGTTCATGATGTTTCAAACCCTTCAAAATGAGCTTGTGATTCACACAAACAAAGTGGGAAACACATGATATATGAAATCCACAAGGAATAGGAGGGAAACTCTCTAATGATTGATCAATAGCATCGTATACAGTTATCCCAAAATATTGGAGTAGACATATATATTTTTGGGGCATTCCAATGTATTTTTTGTCTTTATGAAACCGAAGAATCATGTTTTTTCATTTATTAGTTCAATTATTTTTCTCTTCTTCATACCATATTCATATGCGATGCTCTCAAATTTGTCTCTAAGAGTCCACTTGGTTGCTAGAATAGGAATATAAAATTTGAAATATGTTTGCAATTATCTTTATGGTTCTTTAATTGGAATAGAGAATAGGAATATATATTCCTATTTTGCCTCTAAAATGAGCTTATACCCATTCCAAAAAATAGTTGTTATTGGAATCGCCATTCCATTCATATTGCCAATATTACATTCCTATGTCCACAACCAAAAGGGCCCTGATAGTTTTCTCGGTGATATCCTTCAAAATATCCATTATCAACTATTTCCTATTTAAAAGAAAATATAAAGGATTACACTTGTTTCTTAAGTGTGCAATGTGTTACAATTTAGAGAAATACAACCCCTAGATTATAAAAGGTTGTTTGAACTTTGATGCTTATTTGATGAATTCTCTCATTTATTGAAATATCAAGTATTGAATTTTTTGATTCCACAAATCTTTATAAGATAAATAATTCATTCAAAATCAAAAGTAAGTAGTTAGATTGCTAGAGGTTTGAATCTACTCTGATACCATATTAATTTCTATGATCATTTCTACAAATGTAGAATCATAGCGATTATTATTGATGATTTTTCAAATGTAGATTTGAGGACTCATCAATATGAGAGGAGGAGACATGTCTCTATGGTTAAGCGTCACTAGTTAGCATATTAACATACTAGTAATATAAATAACCATATATGTAACTCATCTTAACCATATATGTAATATTAATATGCTAACCATGTATGTAATATATCATTATATAATAATATAAAATATTAAAAAAATATTATATATATAGGATATTTATCTTAAAGATGATTTACCATCAACAAGATATCTCATGTTAAAATCAACCTAACAAAAGGTACAACCTTAACACTTTGGGTAGTTACCATTAAATTTTTCTCTTCTCATTTTTAATTTTCCTCCTAGAGGTCCCTTAAAGGGAAATAATTTTACGCCTATTCACTTGTCATTTTTTTTCCATCTCAATGAGATATCCTTATTTCTATTTGTTATTTTTTCATTATCCTACTATTGATAAGTTCGATAATAGATATTTTGACTTTATTTAGAACTTCTTCTACATTCTTTTTTTTTATCTTGAAATATTCTTCTATTGTGTTCCTTCCATTATTACCATAGGACTATTGATGGAGTAGAAATCCATGAAGAGTTATAAATATATTTATTTTTGTGAAGAGGCCAAGCCAGTAATAAATATGTTATAGTTTTTGTGAATGCAAACGCCTGAACCAATTGTGAACAAAGCCACAAGAAAAATTGTCTTGAGTAAGGGATATGCATAAATAAGTGGTCAATGAATGATTCCTCATTTCACATAAAGGATATCTACATGGGATTTGATATCCCATTTTCTTAAATGTTTTTTATAAGGATGGTCATGTTCGAAACTAACTAGTTAAAAAAAATTCCAAAGGAAAACATGCGTTTTCTAATATACAATTATAGGAAATTGGTCATTTACATTCATTTGGAGAGATACTAGGTATTTATATCCTTCTTTCAGGTTGTGTGTGTTGCTCTTTCTTCCATCCCACATCAATTTATCCTTACCGAAATAAAAATTTATAGAGCTATTTGATAAGTTTCTTATATAACTTCCAAATCCTTAGGTGGCATGTGCATGTCCTTAAACTCCTTCCAATTACAACCTCTTCTTTCATCCTTAAAGTTTACATAATCTATAATCCTCTTCACTCAACTAACTTCAAGAATGGTCGTTAATTGGGCCAAATTGTAATCTTTCTCTAAAGTACCATAACCCCCTTATGAGTCTTACTCAAGTTCAATGTTAGTTTGTGGTGGATGATAGATCTACAATACATCGAGAAGTTACATATTCCTTATCCTCTTGGCAAAGATTTTTCTCTAAACATGACAACTATGTTAGTATTTCTCATATATTTCTTTATAAGGATATTTTCTCACTTGCAGTATGGATTCCTAAAAAAATTTCATACTAGCTTGGCGTGTAAAGCTTTACTTTGGATATTGATGTCTCTAATCCTCACCTCTACCTTATTTTGAAGTCTTCTTACTTTGTCCCACAGTACCAGGGAGAATTTTCTTTTATCACTTATTTCTTTGTGAAAAAAAAGTCTTAAGGATTTTATTTAGTTCCTCCCTACTTTTAATAGTGATGTCACAATGTGATAATTAATAAATCAGTTATGTTTTCAAGACTAATTGTATCATTATTTCTCTCCTCATGGAAGAGAGTCATTTTCCTTTATTCTCTTTCTTTTTTTGATTTATTATTTCCATAATTTGTTATACTCTACCCCTATGTCTAAATGAAGAATTGAATACTTACAAGGTAAGCTACCTCTTTTGAAGTTCAAATTTTGGGAAATTTGTTGCTCCACAATATGTTGAATATTGGAGAAGAATATTTATGACTTTTTTAAGTTAATGTCTTGACCTAATGCACTAGTGTATTGAATTCATACTATTTTATATGTTTTTTTCTCCTCTATAGTGCTCTATCAATAAAGTATAGTGTCATCAATAAACTGTTGATCAATTTTTGGATCCAAATAACTTGCAAGTCTTACTTCTTTAATTATCCCCTAAATCCTTACACAATATTTATTGATCTTCCTAACTCTCCTTCAAACATGATGAAGAGAAAGGGTCATCTTAGTTCCACCTTTATAATTCCTTTTTTAATAAAAAAATCCTTTCAATGATACATTTATTTAGTATTGGTAGGTTAGGGGTTGAAATGCATTCAAAGATCAAATTCACTCATTGTTTTGTGAATGCCAATGCTTCAAAGAATTTATTTATAAAGCCCCAATCCACTTTATCATATGAATTTTTAAATATCAAACTTGATTAATATAAAAAAACACCCCTACTAACTCCTATCACTATTCACCATTTGATCCTTTTACCAAATGCATCAAACTCGAGGTTCAAACCCTCACCTCAACTCAAAACCCTCAAATTGGGTCTTAAAGTCTTATCATGGGCAGAATGGACCCCAAAAATTCCTCTAATTTACATTCAAGACTATTTTAGTCATTATTTTCATTCCAATAATTGTCTTTAAAAATTGGCCTATAAGGAGCTAGAAATTAGGCCTTAATCTAGTTGGTCCTTTTAAGTAATTTTTAGTGTATTTCTCCAAAATTCTCTACTACACCCAAAAAACTACTGACCTCTTCAAATAATATTTTTTACACTCTTAGAATACCCAAAAAATCATATTTTGACACCACCAATTCATTACCAAATGGTGATAGGACTGAACGGGCTAATAGGCCCAATTTCACCCAATTTACAAAGAAAATAATGGATTCACCGACTCCAGATGTCTACCAACCAACCAAAAAATTAAAGGGACCTTATAACCTGCTAAATACCCAATATCCTACAATCTCTTTTTTACTTTGCAACATCTTGTGCAAATAGAGATGCAGGCCTAGGGAATCAAATTTCTCCCAATTACCATTAAATTTCCATCTGAAACCTTTTGAATATTAATGTAAATCCTCTCTACTTAAGATACACAATTTTTCATGCTATTACAATTGTGAATTCAAAAGCAAGAGGCATTTTTCTTAGAAACCTTAGTGATCTACATTATGCTAGACCAATGAGAAAGAAAATTCAATATCTTGCACTAGAGGATTCAAATGAATGTCAAAAAAATTGCATCAAAGAGAGAGAATTAAATATACATCCTAAGTATATAAAAAATCGCATTTCCTAATCCAAATACCATACAAAATGGTCCATAGTCTGTCAATTTGATGGAAACATCATAACAATATATTGATCAAATCTCCACAAATCCTCCAACACACTTCCTAATACATCCAAGGGCCTTATACAAATTTTCTACAACTCTTCCAATGGGAAAAACAAAAATTTGAATTATTTGGTTGTTGGATCCATTAATTTTGAAAAGTTTCAACTTTTTGCACAACTTGCCAACTTTTCACCCATCAACTTCGTAAGACATTTTAACCACCCTATGCTCTACCAAATGGTGCCATAAGATCTCCTCATACCTTATTAGACTCCTTACACACTTTAGCAACATTTTTACCCTTCAAAATAAATTTTCATTACATTTACCTTATGTGGCCTTCAAGGTCCCTAAAGACCATTTTTTATTAGATTTCAACATTATACATTATTACATTGTGTGATCTTAATTTTTATACAAAGTATGGGTTTAGGATGTGATTGATTAAGAAAAATGATAATATTTTAAATATCACTCATTTGATTAGGGTTATGAGAAAGTCCTAGTTGATTAGGCCTAGTTGACTCAATTGATTACATGTAATAGGTTGACATAGTCAAACCTAAAACCCAAAAGCCTCTTTCAAATATTTCAAATTTGGTCTAGGGTATTAGAATATAAGATTTAGTTTGGGGCTTTTAAGATAATTTTGAAGCAATATCTGAACTAGTCAATTAGGAGATCTAATAATATTAGGTCTCCTACTAAGGATAATTACACAAAAAACATTGTGGCTTCTTCAGAATAGAACAAAGGAAGCCCATTGTGCATGTTAGGTTATAAAGGAATGAAAGACAAACTCACACATCTCCTATGAATGTAGCTTAATATCCTTGGATGCATAGTGGAGGTGATACCTTGAGTAGATCTTATGGGTTTGAGGTTCAAAAAGGGGATGATCAAATTGGAGTCCCTTGAGAGTCAGGTTGTGTCAATTAGATGTCATAAGAGTGGGCCTCAAAGTGACAAAGATGACTAGTAGATACAACCAAGGAAAGATTGGTGTAGTTTTCACATTGAGAGAAGGTTTCTAAGAGAATCCTCATTTAGTTACCCTAAGGATACATTGAAGAACCACCATAATTATTCCTTATCTTTCCAAGAGGGTCACACAATCCATAGGGCTCTCAAACTTCTAAGAAAAGTTCTAACTACTCTCAAGTATTTCAATACATCTCATTCCA